>WURS02020706.1:0-11972 GCA_011762765.2 Rhinocypha anisoptera | reverse complement strand
AAAGGGGCAAGGAGCCCCGAAATATATCTCTCCGAAATGTAAGTCTATCTTTTTATTGTTTCTGTGTGTGAATGTCTTTAAGTGTGTGCGTGTGTTCGTTGTTGCTGCTCATCTGAGTTATTCCTAAGTATATATATATACATATATAATTAACAGACTACCAATATAATCATTTCAAAGGAGCGAGAGCTCAGTCTTTGTTTTTTTAAAACTATATTTTGACTTTCAATTTTTGCTTCTTTCTTTTGCACTTGAAATCGGAATTATTTGTGATGTTACTTTTTCTAGTGATTATTTTTGTTATTTTTAATGTTATTCATGTTTTTTTTGTTTCTTATTTATTTTGTTTGTTACTTGTTTTTCATAAATCCAATGTAAAAGGCAATTTAATAACAAAAGAAAGTCAAGCCGCGGAATATATTAACTCCAGATGGTTTCCTCAGCTGAGTGAAACGAGAATGAATTATCCATGGTAACCGGGATGTTTTGTAATGCAGGAATAACTTCGTCGAGTGCGCTGAAGTGGGATCATAAATTAGGAAATTCTTTCTTTAAGATCGCATCATTAACGCATTGCAGGAAGTCACGAAGAGCATTCAATGTCGACACGATACCGATTGCCCTTGTGCATTTTGGGTGCTAATGGTTAAATAAAGCAGAACCGCGGTGTCACGACCGAAGACCTTGATCTTTCTCACAACTGAAGACAACAGGAGTCAGCAACCACTTGTATCCTTCACCGCTAGTCAACTGCCGTTGTCTCTTTGGGCATAGAGAAAGTTTCCTCTCGCTTACGTCGTCGAAAAGCTGAGAAATATGTGTTGGAACTGCTAAACGTAAAAAAAAAACCTTTAAAGGTAACACACAGCAAGATTCCTACTTTGGGAATCTGACTAATCGCATCATAGTCAGGAGTCATTCAACTGATGCCATGGAATGCTAATTAAGCATTATTAATAATCCACACGATAAAAATCCAGCAAGACACACGCGGATTGCATTACTCCCCCGACGCAATCAGTTGATGAAAATGGCTCACATAAGTCTCATCTCCGAGGCGAGATTTTTAAACGGTGTCTTCCGCATGACCACAGCCTTCTACAAACTGTAATCCAGACGGCTTCTTGTGACACTCGGAAGAAGAGGGCGTATCTTCCATAGAGGTGGTATTGCTGCGCACCACTGCTGTCGGAGAGAAAACGCCATTCGCCGCGATGGCCAGACACAATAACTATATTTTACGGTAACGTTTATATTCAAGGAGATAATTTACATATATATTATAGGATATATCATCTTAATTGGAATTTTAAAGGCTTGTATAAAGCTTTATTTTGTGGAGATCTTCCAAGAACAAATTTCGAGAATATGTTCTTATTTTTCTACGCCTAACTTTCCAATACATCACGAGAAGTTTTTACTTGATTACTACCGTAATGTACTTAGACCTTTTAGAAGAGTCAAGAGTCGTCCTAAGATGAGGAAGAAAAGGGAATTTCAGAATAGTTCAACATCGCCACTTGACTTTTTATGAGGAAATGATCAGCTAGGTAGAGGTATTCCAACGAGTAGTAGTATTTTTTGTTTACCTATATGGTGCGTCGACGGCTATGATCATTTTGCTCCTCTTCAGTTCGAAGGTAAAATCTAATTGGACAAACACAACACCCATGCCCTATACTCCAACGATTGAATGCCCACAATTAGGTTGGCGAAAAGGATAAAAATTGGATACCAACGCGGATTAGGAATAGAATTTCTGGCAGAATAATGATAATACACGAGTAAATTATCATTCGCTAAATGATTACATTCATTTCACAGCAGTACTTATAGTTTGCTCAGGATAATGGCTAACAATATTATCATGACTAATGCACAAGTATCGACTTTTAAGTGACTCCCTAGCGTCATTATAAGGAAGCACGAATATTGTTCTATTCATTTATACTTCGTCTACGTCTATTTATTAGATGAAAGTAAGACTTATGGAATTACAGTAAGATTCTATAACTTTCTTCAATTTCAACCCGAATGGAATTAAATTAATGGAGATTTAAACTCATTTTTTGACGACTTTAATCAAATTGTGTTCAAATATCCTCTTTTTATATCTAGGTACTACGAACGTAACACATTTCGCAGTGTACTATATCATTGTGACGGACAATGATGATATTAAGAAAATGTTCACAATTGATTTTGGTTTTTTAAATCTGTCACTACTTGTAAAAATCATTAAATGATTAGGAATGACTATTCTGTAAAAATTGACTTTTCCCACATGCATGCATATTTTGCATGACAGTTTACATCATTTCGCGTGAGATATCGTACTCAAGGAAATACTTCAGCGGAATGCCTGATCCAGAATGAACTTTTGTTAAATGAAAATAATTCTGACTCAATTCATAAGCTAAGTTACAGCAAGACAACGTTCACAAGTCTTCTTGGTACTCTTCGTCGAAGTAAAGGATTATTGTACTTATCGCCTCTGATCTAAACATTTCGTATCTCATCAATATGCACTAAATACACTTCTGAGTTATAATTTTAGTATTAAGAAATAAATTAAGTATAGAAATGGGGAGAAGCAAGAAATATGACGTCAAAATGAGTCCAACTGCAAAGCAAGATGACTTGCGATACATAGCCTTAAATTCCGATCCTTATAACTCAACCATAAAGTTTTCACTATGATTATGGAGAAATAAAATCAATTCATTCTGAAAGAACTCCACCAACTCAGGAAAAACGCATGTCTAAAGGGGGGTCCGCAGTTGATATTCTAAGACAATACTATAGTGAAAAACAAATTGAAACCCCGAAGAAAGGTTTGGTAGGTGAGAGAAGATCGTATAGGTTCGTTCTGAGAAATTTTTAATTAGTAAATTTGGGTGCCAACCCATTCTCAGACTAACCCCAATTCGCACGGCTTTGGATTAGCCTGGTATCGTCGCCCTGTTTTAGCCCCCTCGTCCTTCCTTCTCGTTAAAAAAAAAGACGAAAACTCTGACGATCAGGTTACTTAACTGCCTAATACTCATATAAAAAAATCACCATAATATGATCGCTCCATTGTGAAATATTATGTGCTTCAAGAATGAATTGAAAGTGATGGTCTGGAACTGACCCGTATCCAGAAAACAAAAATAAGAGAGGTTCCGTCTAGCGGAATACAATGAATGGAAAGAAGGTGAAGAAAGGATGCATGAAATTCCTGCGAGGAACCCAAGAGCAGCGACTCGTGTCGGCGTCAAAGGTTAGTAATGTGTTTTCTCGTGGAGCCGAGTAGTCATCACTCCTCGAGGGAAGAAGAAAGAAGGTTTGTTTTTTCTTCTACGGTGGAGAGTCCGAAAACGCCGGTCAAAGGCTAAACGTTAAATTCCTCTCTAAAAAAATTATCCACATGTGGGCGTGACGGGTATCCCTCTAGTGATAGCGTGTTTCTCAATCAGTGGACTTTTTTCCGGGGCGCCAACGAAGGCTCCGCTCTCTCCCTTGCGGCGGCATTGGCAGGAAAGCGAAAAAGCGGAAGACCTGAACCACGGGTACAGGACGATTGGAACCACGAAAACTCAACCGCGCAGTTTTGACGAACCTATCCGGGTATCGGTTTGATAAGTGAATGTGGTTATCCCCCCTGTCATAAGCCCTGTGACTTGCAAATTCACGCATCAAGGGAATGGGACTCGAGTTTTTTTCCTCGGGACGCAGCAATGAGGTGGCCACAGAATCACTCCGCTTGAATTCAAAAAAAGGGTGTAAGTAAGCGTCAAAACTTTTGAATACAGGCCCGAGATCGTCTACGTCTATGTAACACCCTGCAAGCCGCCGCAAGGGCATGTTGCAAGGGGGGGGTGTGAGCCATCCGCAAGCATAGATACATTAGGATTACATTCACATAAACTATTTACATGCAAAATTTTAATGACAAAAACATTATGTATGTATATTAAGCGGGAGCAAGGCTAATTAACATATAATTAACATCCATGCAAGAAAAGTATAATGTACATATGATAAATTACCTATCTTAACTATCTTCATCTGGCTTCTGATCATATTTATTTTGATCTCTAATAGTACGGAGAAAAAATTACATTTTACATCTATCTGTTCGACAGTATATCTCCCTGGTTTTACGTTAGTACGTCATCTGATCAACCGTAGTATGACGGGGCTTGCAGTGCCTTAAACCCCTTCATTGAAGTAATCTGTCTAAAGTTTGCACAATAAATTAAACCTATATTTTAGCCTACGATCAACGAGTGGCTCCCAACCTAACTCCGAATGCATTACACATTTAAGTTTACATATACTTAAGAATATACGAATATACTCGTAAATTAGTGAATCCTAGCACTTGTTCCATTTTCTCACCGGTTTAGACTCACCCAAGGTGAACCGGAAATGGACGTTTTATGAAGACGCTGTGTGAGCTCCCATTAATTGTTTGGAAGTCGTCATTATCGCATTTTAAAGGGAACCCAATATTTTACCTATAATTTATGATAAATTTCAAAGAAAGGAATAAACATCGTCCTACTTTTAGATACACTTCCGAGGAATCGTGTTATCAACACGAGAAAACAAACAAGTCTGCGTGATGACGAAGTCCCTCGAAATTTTTCATCAGATGGATTGTGCATACATGATGACCAAATGTTTGTGGATCGATTTTAAGGTTCGAGATGCAGTCAATTTCAGTAAAAGTACACAAGATTAAAAATGGAATACCAGAAGGGGAACCTATAAAGAACATTTAAAAAAAAGTTCTTCGCGCAAATCATTACCGAATGATTTTTGTATCGGTTACGGAATAGTATCAGTGACCTGGTTCGTCTTTGAACTATGGCCCACTTATAACTCGAGCAATAGTTCTCATTTACCACCGGCATTCCTACATCAGTCACAGAAGGTCACCCAGTAGCGAAATAAGACTACGAGACTAGAATACAAGAGTGACAAATATTTTATTCCCTACCACATACAGCCTCAGGTATCTCCGATTCACAGTTCCCACTTTTTCATAATTCATGAGCATTAGACTGCACCACATATCTCTCTCTCCTGACAATACACATAGATTCCAACAGGAATTTATTCCTAAAAAAATCGGCCCCTTCATCAAAAACAAATACCTATCTAAAATTTCTCCTCATCAACACCCCATCACGCCTTAATACCCTTTACATCCACTGCTTTCTTTTAATCAACCCAATAATCAATTCTTGAGAATAAAAAAAATAAATAAAGGAATCACAGCGTATTTACAGGAGAAGCCCGCTTGTGGCTTCAAGGAACCTGCAGGCACCGATCATTCTTTATTCCCGCTCCTTCCTAAAGCTACAGGCAAAACTTAAAGAAAGCTACAGCTACAGAAAACGCTACAGGACAAGATGACTGCACACTGAAAACAGGGCAGATGAATCGGGAAATGAATCAGGGAACTTCTGTTCACTGGGAACGTCAACGCGTATTACTAGTCTACAGGAATGCGAGTCTACACGTGACTTCAGTTTTATGGAGAGAGTGAAAGGTAACGGAAAACGTTCGAGAATAAGGTCAAATTTATACTGCCACTCATTTACTACTTCCCCCTTTCTTTAACCACGGAGGTCATTCCCATTCTCATAAATACGATTGAGTCCTCATATAGAACCTTGGAAAAATATGAACCATTGCATGTGTATAAGAAATTGTTTCTAGTTAATGCGTGGAAGAAAATGAAACACGTGGACAGCTAATAAATGTATAAATGTACTATTGCACCTTTATGATACATTGCAGCGACTTGAAATTATGATTCAGAACGTGCTGTGAGACTTTTTATTCAATCGTACATCCCATCTGGACAAGCACAACATCCATGCCCTGGGCTGGATTCGAACCCGCGACCTTAGGGTTAGCCGGCGAGCACTCTACCCACCAGGCTAACCCGGTCGGCGGTAAACACCTAAATAGTAAACACTTTCTCCAGGTAAGGAAGTACGCAGAAAGATTTAAGATCGGGGTTCGAATACTGGTTGATTACATAAATAAAAATAAAATTTTTTTAGCTTAGCTTGGATGTATTTCCACAGAATAAATTTTACACGACCGGTTTCGACGGATTACCGTCATAATCTGGTCAGATGATGATGGTAATAGACCAGATGATGAGGGTAATCCGTCGAAACCGGTAGTTTAAAATTTATTCTGTGGAAATACATCCAAGCTAAATTTAAAAAACTTTTATTTTTATTTATGTCATTCCACGAAGTGACGGCCTCCTCAGTGAACTGGATGATTAATTTGGCCAACAGCGATAAAATATTTGAAATTTGTAATTTTATGAATACTAGAACTTCTGGTAGAGATGCAGTTGACACATGTAGTAACTCCGTGCGTTTCATATTCTTCAATTTTCACTAAAGTAAAGGGAAAAAATATTAAAAATCAGAAAGGACTTTCTGTCTGAAGTCAATCAAAACCAAACACGTGGAAAGAACCGCAGGGAAGATAGCAAGGAAAGAAATAAATCCAACTGATAAAATTGAGAATAAATAAAGCATTTGGTGGGTATCAATATTGAACCAATGTGCCCTTCGTCCAGACAGATACTAAATTAGATACTACGATATGACAAAGATATTCACGCCGAATCCGGGTCATTAACAAGTAAAAGAAACTCTTCAAGGGAAGCCTGAACTCTTATTGTTTTTCAATACATGGGGTTTACTATGTAGCAGAGGTCTTGAAGTATAGGGTCCTCGTTAAATGTAGATTTATATAGTAGTAAATACAATAATGAAATTGTTGTTACGACAGATGTAGACTCAAATAGCAAAACTGGAGCAACTCCTTCCATATTATTTGAATTTAAAAATCTTATGAACTAGGAAATATTTTGAAAGTAGCAGAGGAGAGATGAGATAATGTGCCTTTTATAGTAAAAACTGATGATATGATAAAAAAAGTCTTCTTTAAAAATACTAGGCCTTCCGCATACCATAATGAATCGTCGACTGACCTAGTTCCACAGGTTTAGATGAAAAAAACTAGGAATGAGTGCATCATAAATCAAGGCGATTGTGTCATTTTTTAATGTTCTAGAGTTAATTTGAAACTTCCTCACCGTCAAACTGAATTGCGAGAGCTTGTATTCAGGCGATAAGGTTGTGAGTCTGCCCTTCCGAGCCATTAATAAAATATTTTTCATAGTATAAAAAAAAGGGAAAGCAGAGGCTTAGTCAAGGAATTGTGGACAAAAAAACAATAAGCTTAAGACGATGATGTGGAAAGTGAACCATAATGTCATCCGCCACCCATATTACACGGTAAGTAATCTAAGTTGGCGGTAGGCCCATCAAAACAGGATAAATATCAATTTGAGAATGAGGTATTGTTGGGAGATTTAACCTGCTTAATGGTGGCTTAATGATGATGTTTTTTGGACCTGAGGATGCGTTGGCGAAACATTTCTCTTGGAATAGTGCCTTGTCATCAACGACGCCAGACGTTTAAAAGGCAACGGTATTGTGTGTATGATCCGAGAGGCGGTTCGTTCATAATGACGTCACTCCGTATTTTTTCTCCGGAAGGACGAATCGCTCGAAATCCCCTCCCAAACCTGAGTCTTGTTGTGTGTTAATTTTCTTATGTGTTACATGTGATTATGCGTAATGCAATACGCATAATTCAAAGCCATTAATTTAGTAAGACAAAAATGCTTGAATAATATTATTTTGAACTTCGAACTAGTGTTTGCACAATGCGATCGAAGGCTCAATCACAATCAAAACGTGAATTGAGCAGGTTCATCGACAATATATTGATCTGGGTCTATGCAACATCCTGCAAGCCACCGCAAGGGCGTGTGGCAGGGGGTTAGTGACCCAACATCCACCCATCAGAGACATGCATTCCCTCATGCTATTTATTAGCTATAATTCACATGGAAAGATGTACTTAAATGCAAAAATTTCAACGACAAAATAAAAGTCATGTCATGAGGGAACAAAATCAATTAACGTGTAATGTTTGAAAAACATGCAAGATAATATACATATAGACACTAGCTATCCTAAATATTATCGTCATTAGCTTGTGGTTATATTTTTTTGGTCTGATATTATTAAAAAATTATCAATTCTAATAACTTCAAGCCCATGATTACAACCCAGTAAGGGAGTAGTAGTGGTGTTTTGTTTATAGGATGCATCGACGGCTTTCGTCATTTAGCAATTCTTCAAATCATTGAATGAAAGCCTATTGGACAGACTCTACAACACCCATGCCATAGGCGCGACTCGAAAGAGCCACTGTTGGGTAGGTTGGCGAGGGAGCTACCCCCAGGCTAACCCGACAGACTTGTAAATAATAATCTCATCTGCTCCTATAATCCCGAGACAGTACTGTATTTTATTTCTGAATGTGTCTTTGACAAAACATTATTTTGAAATACGCTAAATTTTGAAAAATGCTCTTAACAGCCAAAGTGATGACATTATCTTCCACTCACACACTCGGAGATTTTTTTTCGGCAAGGGATTTTCGTAGAAATAAATTTCACAGGAATGAATTTCGAAACTTAAACTTTGCTAAGTAACTTGAAATCAGGAATCGATTAGCAAAATCAGGAAATTCTGATTAGAAACGATTTGTGCAAATATTCAATGACATTAATTCATCAGAAGAAAGTGATTTCTAGTGAGACGTGCAGTTTTGTTGCTCATTTCCGTAAAATGTTTTTATTAATACAAGAACATTATCATAATAATAAAATTCGAATCTTTCTAACTGATTGATCTAATTATTGAGTAAAAATAAGGAGAGGCAATGGATGCAGGATGAAGGAGCTGGATCATCCCTCAAACGTGATTTAAAATTAAAAGCCATTAGATTGTTTAAGCACTTCAACCTCTCGACTCTGACGAAAAATGACGACCGCACTAAGAGGAAACAACGGAGTATTTGACACATGCTTCGAGAGAGAATGTCTTCACAAGTAAGGAGGTGGTCAGCATACCAAAAGAAAGCCACCAACTAACATATATTACATTAAAAACTCTTGTCAGATAGACACTCAAAACGGGAAAATTTGACGTGACTTATGAGAAGGTAGATATACGAACTTTGGCATTGGCCTTAGTAGTCGGGCAAGAAAAACCGGATAAGCGAGATAAAAAAAAACAGGACTCAGACACCATTTTAGCGAATAAAATTCAAAGTGAGGTTTCCACGCTTGTCAATTGACAAAGGGAGAGATCGTTTCGGAGGATGGTGATTGATGATGAGCTTTCTTCCGCATTGCACTCAATCGTGCATATTGGAAATTCTGCAAGAAATTATGCAGAATAAGCGACTGCAATCTCTTTATCAGAGAACCACTTTCTTTACGGTTATTTTCTCAAACTTCGTCATGTAGTTTCTACCTCGTCACATATATCTAACTCATTATAACGTAATTTTTGTTACCTACCTGTTTGCTTTTCTTTTATCTTTTTTTTTATTATTTTTTCTCTTTTATTCTTTTTCATATTGAAAAGGTGATACAATAAATTTTTGTACGTAAATTTATATTTTTGTTACCACCCGGAAAAATGCCAACATATAACTATTATGATAATAATAATAATGCAGAGTATAGGAATATCTGCTGCAATTTGGTCTGTTGAAATTGTATATATATCTTTATTGGTTTTGCTATGTTTTCTATTTCATGTGTGTTTGCGTAATAATGTTACTTGAATGCCTACTGCTGTGATTTGTACTTAAATGTGTAATGTGTACTGTAACATCGATCTTGTGTCTACTTGCATTTGTGTTTGAAACAATGAAAAAATAATGCAAGTGAAGATTACTGAGCTGAACTGGCACGGAAACGAAACATGAAAAAATGAGTGCCATTGCATCCCATATAAAAAGTTTCGAGAATAAACTTATGCCTCTGGTCACTTCCTATTTATTACTCCTATAAATATTTTCTTAAAATTAATGTGCACAAATATTTCACTGTTATCAAAGTACTTAGAACACTGCCGTAAGACAATTTAAAGAGTTCGCCAGTCTCAGACAGTCCCATCGACTCAACACGAATTATAGAGACTTCAGAATTAAAGAGACATTTTTTAATACCTTTTATAAATCATTTGACAAATTAACATCAGAGTAACAGGCCTATTTCATCAAACTAGATGAACATATATGAATGATTAAGGCACTGTCATCACAACTACGCATTATCTGTAATAATATTTCTTCTATAAAGACTAATCATGGTCCCTGACGAATGGATCGTTTACCAAAACATGGTGAACATACCCTGGAAATCAATGGACTTATTTCTATTTTTACAGGTTTTTTTTACATACTAATGAGATCATTATGCCGAAAAAGATAAAAATGTGATATGTCGAAAGAAGACAGGGCCGAACGAAGGAGGAAAAAAGAACAGAAGAATCCTACATCCACATCCTTTGTGATATTTCATTCAACAACACATTTCACTTTCTAGAATACCTCCTAACCGAATCTGTGGTGTTTTTGTTATTTCTGCGGTATTACGAAAAGTGAAGAAAATGCCTACGAGATCTTACCTCGAATGGCAGGGAAGAGGAAACTTTCCGATTTCGATGGCCTTGGTTGTGAGGCAATTTGTATCAATCCTACGAGTTGAATCCTATTACGAAAGATCTTGTTTCCAGACGATTTATAGAGCCTTGGATATGGTATTGTGACCAGTGTGGTCAGCAGCACTGCCAAAATATTTCTGCTTTTTGAAAAGAAATTTGCAATGTATATATTTGAATAAACAGTGCAAGAAAAGCATGTTTTTCTAAAATTGTGTCGTTCCACTTCCCGTATTTCCACCGGAGTGGAGAGGAGAATGGATGAGGAACTCTGGATGATATGAAATTCGTGCGAAGGAGTGACACATGAAGAATGCGAATCAGATGCAACCATTGCTCTTCCACCAGGACATTCTCATGGAACTGCACAATAAATGAGCGGAAGCACCTCAACAAGTCGCGACTTTCCAGGTGGGAAAAACCAGTCGCAAGCAGTTTGGTCACCCACGCATGCGTATCATGACTGTACCACGCATCATCATATGAGGGCGATTCAAATAATTTATAATTTTTCCAAAATTTCCCTACACGGTCTAGAAGTGAGGATCGCAGGGGGAGAGAAATAGAGGAGGTCGTCTTCCCAATAAGGAGGTCTTTTTCAATAATACGTATCAATTGCGCTGAATGACTTTTTTTCAAGAACGATCCAATCCAAGTGCAAGAATGGTTGGTGAATCTTATAGGCGAGACTAATAACGTCGATTTTACCTCCGGGAAAGCCTTCTTAAAGTGCGATATCGAGTCCCTTCCTACGGGAACCTTTTGAACACCGAACTACTTTCCTATTTCCGAATTTAAACCTCTTCACCAGCGCCGTCTCGCAGCCGTCATGAAATTCTTCATGGGATCATAAACAGTCACCTCAAAACCACCGTACTCCTAACTTTTTTCTCACTCCACGTCCCCCTCTCGCAAAACCCGCAACTCCGTGCTTTTCCATATTCCCTCTCGGCTGCCGTCTTTCCTTAACACGCAGAGATCCCTTGCGTACCGTCTGCCAGGTAAAATCTGGAATCTGTTTTTTTCGGGTTCCTCCAGCGTTTTTTTTTTGCCCTGACGGACAGTACCAAATTTGTTCGTGACTAGATGCGTACGTCACACGGGAGTGATTCTCCCCCTTAGTTACGTTATTCGGAATTCCATTGCGAGAATCGGTCACGAGTAACACTGAAGTAAAATTGAGCCGAATCTCTTTGTAAAGTTCTTATAGTGCATCTTGAATAAAAGGGACACAAATAACACGGAGCGGTAAATAAATGCTCTGATAAAATTTACTGAGGAGACCGTCACCTGGTGGAATCCCATAAATAAACAAATAATATGTGATATATTTCCACAGAACAAGAAGATTAGACA
>WURS02020695.1:0-11972 GCA_011762765.2 Rhinocypha anisoptera | reverse complement strand
GTCTATCCACGAAAGGGGATGAGAACAGATAGGCTGAAGGGCATAGCAAAATATTTTGCTTAGGATTCACACGTGTGAAAAGAATGCTATGACGTGCGATCGAGGTGCCGTTATCCGAAGGACTTTAAAAGTACGTTTGGTACGGTGGCCGCTTGTGGTGCTGTTCGTCCTAGTTTAGTCTATTTCTGGAATAAGTTTTATCCTACAAAGACGATTTTTTTTACATTTTCTAAAATCGGTCTTTATACTTCGTTTGTAAATGTTCCCGGGACAAATTTCAAGTGGTCACTTTGCTTTGAGTGTGAGGTAAGGTTTAGGACAGAGAACGGAAGCATGGGAAAAGTTTCACAGAAACTCTCAGAGCGCCACATTTTTTTCTGGTACTTGTGTTTTCCTATGACGCCTATGGAGAAAAAAGTTACTGAATGCTATTTGGGACCGTAAAATTATGCAGTTAAATACCGGTATATGCCCATTTAATCCTTCCACCTGACTTAGACCTTCTCAGGATAGCAACTTTGAATTTGATTCGGGGGATACAAACACACTTGTCAGTGTCCTGCAGATTATTAAGATTAAATTTGATATATTATTAAAATTCAAAGTGATAAATTGACACGTTTACTTTTAACATTCTGAAGTATTACCAATGGTACATACACATTTTCTATATCATGAGGTCCGAAAAGTGTCACGGTGATCTCCTGGGATGTGAAGAACACCGTAAGATAATGAAATTTGTTAATCGATGTGATGAATTTTGATACTTTGATATGGATCATAATTTAATGTGATATTCATGAATATTTTGGATGGCATTCATGAGTTTTTCTCGGTATTGCCTGAATCTCGAACTTTAATTATTATAGACCGCTGCCCCCAGGGGCAACGAAAATAAATATTATGGATAAGGAACTGACTTCCATAAAAATGTTTCTTAATACATATCGCTCTAGTGATCTCAAGTTGAAATTACAGGGTGCCTTAATGATTAGTCGTTCAAAGTGTTTTTTTCCCCCAGATTTTAAGCATGCTTTCAGGATTATCTCCAAACTAAAACTGCGATAGGAAAAAAATTGCGATGCCACTACTGAAATTAAAGTTGTATCGCTTCCAGTTTTTTTTCTCCGGACTGGAAACAGAAACATTCGGTTTGTTTTAAAATGTATTTAAAACACAATTTGTCAATGCGCGACAGAGATGGCACCACTGTACGACAGACAGAACCTCTAGCGGCAGCCGCGAGAAGGAGAACTGTTTTCGATACTTAAAATGGTGACTTTTTCGTTACATGACCAGCGTGTAATCATTCGTGGTGTGACACCGATTGAAATTCATCGCCAGTGGAAGGAGACACGTGGTGATGGAGTCATGGATGTGTCGAAAGTGCGTTCATGGGTGGTAGAGTTTAAAGAAGGCAGAACATCATGTGACAACGAATCAAAACAATCTCAGCCTCGCACACCGCCAGCATCACAGCGATTTTCCAATGGTCAAAAGAGACTCCTAAAGAAGCCTTCACCGCGGCCATAGAATCATCGTTGCGTCGACGTTGTGAAAAATGTGAACGGCTACATGGAGATTACGTCGAGAAGTAACACAAGTTTCATTGTTTTTAAGGTAAATAATTAGCTAGAAAAATAATCGGAGATCTTATAACTTAAATGCACCTCGCACATGCTGAAATTATAGACTCATTAGGATGTTTATCGCTATGAGAATTTCATAGAAATAATGGTGACTTTGAATAGGAATAGGAACTGAAATATAACTTGTAAATGACCCAGTAGACTCCCGATGTACCACTTTGTTCGTGAAGATACCAACAAATAGTCGATCCTGTCTTAATTTGTAGCTCCTGATGTAGTTCCTGACTTAATTTACATCGAAGTACTTACTGTTTTTAATCGTTTCCCACCGTACCCTTTATCCCCATAAATACCCATAATATTTGAAAAATCCGTAATTTGCAAAATTTTCAAATAAAGCAAAGCGTTGAAATTTTCGCAAGGATTAAAAACTAAAGATATAAAGGAATGAATGATGGAGGTTTAAATATTCACAAGATTTTTAGGCTATACGTTTCCTCCAATTTTTAAAGTAGAGATCACCTTAAAACTTGGAAAAAAATCTATCATCTAATACGGAAAATAAAGTTAAACCGAAGAACTCGAAGACGTTCTCAAACAATATTTTACGGTAATCTCTCAGGGCGAAACTATGTGGAAGTACAGCATACTGGGAGTAATGGAAATATCTGCAGTTTCCACACGAAATATTATTTTCCACGACCATGGCTTCATTGCAATGGTTTCATAGCCACGACCGTAGTTTCACAACTGACCTGATCATGTAGCATTGCTATGAAACCAGATGTCGTGGAAAATAAAATTTCAAGTGGATACTGCAGATTTTTTCCAATAATGGTTATCGAGTTTATCTATAAAAAAGATTCCATTTGCGACCCAAAACACTGAGGCCGTCACCTTATCGGTGGACGGTGTTTGCCTTTTTCGGAGACAGTTACCACGTACTCTCCACCGTTTGGATTGCTGTTTCGTGTCTGGCGTGTGTGGTCATGAATCGACATTTCATTCACCGTCGAGCATCGCAAAACAACCGTTGAATTTTTTTTCGAAAACCGCCAAACACCATCTATTTCCAAAAAAATATTTTCCTAATATCATGTGCGACGTCTGTTGTGTTGTTGTTATTGATGTTGTTTTGTCGTTATCGATGTTGTTTTGTTTTTATTTATCTTGTGTGAAACTTTAAAGAAATAATTGTCAAAAGTTTGATTTTAGTAGTTATGTACGGGAGAGGGGATTGTTGAGGAAGAAAGGATGGCTTAATGTCGTAAATTTGGAAGTGTGCGGTGGTTTTTCGGTTGACTCCCGAAGAGGTGAATTTTACTAATTAATTATGACGTTACACACGACTAATTATTACTGGTCATTAAGATTAACTTGTTTAAATGAGACAGATGCTCAAAATGCAAGGTTAAAGAATGAAAAAAGTAGATAAAAAAAGTTATGATGGCTTTCCATTCAAAGGAATGTAATGATTTATATATATATGAGTGTAGGTTAAGGAAGATAACAATATTTTTAGGATACATCGAAAGTATATAAGTGTAATATAAAATCGATAGCCTACCTGATAATGACCGATGTCAGTATCGAGGACACTGGGAATAAGGATTAATAAATATTATGTCTGTCATTAAGTTGTCCCTCGAATAGGCAGGATTTGATTCCTAGCCATAGGGGACAATGATTCAAAATCTGCCCATAGCCCTGGACGAAATGTTTAACTATCCGGAAGAATAGTTCCTTAATCGCAGGCTACAGTTAATTCGCTTTACCTGGGATCGTAACGTGCTCATTAAAGGTCTTCATCATCTCTCAGCGCACCATTTAACTGCGTCATCGACGATAATCTTAACGCTTCCTGGGGAAGACTTGTGAAAAATGAACGTTGCGCAGAAGCCTTCCCCTGAAGAATAACGCGCAGCGTGGGAGAAGAGACCCTCAAGGGATTCGAAAAATGGTCACTCGAGACACTATGGGTGCCGAAATAATTCGTTTATTCCACGGCCCTGGATCGTCTCAAGTGAGTGTAGTAGGAGGGCGTTTAATATTCCTCCCACGTATTGAATATTATGGCATTAAGGAGTTTCTCAGGAGGGCGGATGTAGTTCCCTGACTTAATTTGCATCGAACCGAAGGAGGTGAATCTTAAACGATGCGGGCATCATTTTCTTCTTTCATTCAGAACTTTTTCAAACTCTTATTAACTCCAAGGCCTTGAAAATGTTAGAAGGAAAAAAAATTGTGCCCAGGATCTTGAAAAAGAAGTCACGCGAGAGAGATAAATATAGTAATTTTACCTTTCTTCAGCAACGAAAAATTTCCCAAAAAAAATAATGAAAATATTTTACCTTCAACCCTGCATTTAATAAGCGTCTTCGATCGACGTGGGGGTGTTTCTCTCCATTAAAATTTATTTAAACACACATTTTTATGTATATTAGCTAATAATAAGGGAAGGTGATGAGGGTACATGGATATGAATTACTTTTGTTTCTTCACTTACAATTACTCGTGCTGTTATTAAGAGATTCATGATTGTAGGGACTCTAAATGGTTATCTGTATCTCTTATGAAGAGAATGGTACAGTATTTTATTTTGAGATCTAATTTGTTCCCAAGTAAGATAAAAGGGTGCAAAGTTTAAATACGTTCTAAATATTAATGGAAGCCATCTAAACTTCAGCTCCTCTTCATTGAAATATTAAAAATGTTATATAAGAGTTCTGACATTTACCTAGTCATTTAATTTCCAAGGTTAATTAATCCAAGAAGCAAGTCCGAATTTCTGGAAGGTCATCTTGTCTAAATTTAATACTTTTGCCTTATGACGCTTGTATGAAAATTAATCTGTAAGTATACTTAACATTAAAAGTTAATTTGAGTAGCTTGGTAGTAGTGAGTGAGACAAAAAACATTTTGTAGCATTTATAAACCATACTTTACTTAAGCACTGCTGATCTAAGTAGTAAAACAAAAGGTATTTATCGGGACGAAACTGAAACGGAAGCATAATGATTAATAGGCAACGTTAATGGTTGCCGGTAACGGATATTTGTTACAAGAATTTTCCTCCAGTAATAGACCCTATCGTAATTACAACAACATAACTTTCTCGAACTTACTTGATCTCAGTAATTGGTTTTTAATTTGTAAGTCATGAAAAATTAACGAAAAAAGCTTTAAAATACCACTCTCTTGCACTACATAAACTAGCAAATTAAATATCAATTTAGTCAAACTGATGATGAAAGATTTTTTGGTAGGAGGTAAAAAAAATAGAGAAAAATCTTAATATTTACCGGAACCTGTACTTCATTTTTTTGTATTGATCAATGGAAAAATTCAAATTCATGCATATATTTTACCTTAAATAGCTTCCTAAACCCACTTGGTAACATGAATACATTTCGAAAAGCTCATCATATTCTACGAAAGGATCAGTATTTTTAAACCAGCGGCGACCTAATGTCGGCCTGTAGATTGCATATGTGTTATATCTGAGAACTGAGGCAAATGATAGCATGGTTACATATTCCAGGAATATATTTTTTATGTGTACCAAAACTAACATGCCCTTAGGGTTAAAAAAAAACTGACGTCATAACTTTTCCCGCTAATCATTGTTCAGATGTTTTCGATCGGCTTTAAAAAAAAAGCGCGGCACCCGTAATATATTAAGCGTTTTTATTCATGTCACACACACACACACACACATATATATATATCGTTATGTGGCAATACCGATAATCTCAGATATATCACTTACCTACTTTAATGTGTGGGTCTTTTACTTCTACTTGGTGCACTTTTAAAATTTTTCTGATGATGTTGCACTTCATGCGCGTCCTGCTCGTGGATCAACGCTGCTGTGACCACACTTAAAACTCAGCAGAAGTTCTTTTCGACCGTCAAAAACGAAGCAAAGGAGCTGTTAACGGTGTTGTTTTAACCGCGATCTGCACTTATAACGAGCCTCTCAGACCGGGAGAACAAGTTAGGAAACGTTAAAAATGATACGACTTTTCCAGTAGCTGCATGGTGAAATAAGGACGTTTAGTACTTTCCATCTGCTGGTTTTTTTTCCAGTTTTAAATAGCCATATTCTTGAATATTGAATGCTACTACTGGAAGTACTTGAACTAATGCTTAGTGTACACTGGAATTGATGTTTTACTCAAATAATTCCCTTCCTTAAAACAAAAATCTCATGTATAAATTCTTGAATCGAGGAAATAATAATTTGACATACCTAAGTGATTATTTTGTTTGTTTGTTTAAAGCTTTGTAAAGAAAACATTAAAATGATTTGGAAGGAAAAGGGTAAGCCAGTGCAAAGAAGCAACTTCCCAGCAAAACAGCATAGCTTTAATTATTTTTCACTTGAACACTTCTCCTCGGTTTATATATTTTCCACTAAGATTCACAAAGAATAATATTTTTTGTGCAGTAAACGGTGAATAAAATGAGACAGTAGCCTCTGGATCTTTTCTCACTCAGATTAAGCATATTTTAAACAAGTCATTAGTTTTTCCATTAGTTAAATATTAATCATTAGTTTCTTTATCTATTTAGTTGTCTTAGGCATAGTTTTATGGAATTTTCTCAGAATATTGAGATGAGAGAAACACTTAGTAATTCCACACTAATACTTATTTATTAACACGCCATGGTTTCGTCAATACATTACCTGACACAGGACCATGCGAAATACAGCATCTGAACATGACACATATTGTCGAAACATAGGTCGTGTTAAAAAATAAATGTTTGTGGAGGAATTACAGTGTGTTTTTATCATTACATTAAGTTTTAAGTATAATTTTAACTACAATAACATTAATATGCACGCATATTGTTTCTTAATATATTTATAAATATAATAGAATGGTTCAAGGAACACATTTCCCCGTAAAACATTGAATTATTATGCATCAACTACTGCCTTTCACGCACATTAATTGGGAAAAAAAATGAATTACTAAAAAGTTACTTATAATCTTTACACACTTTCCGTCATAGCAACAATAAAAGATTAAGTATCCCAAGTATTAAAAATAATTCAACCACTAAAGCTAAGAAAATTTGAGTTAACCTTCGACCGCACAGAATATACTGGAAAATTGAACATGCTTATGCATCAATAACATTACATTTATTCAGGTCATCTAATGTTTATGCTTTCCTATGTATATACAACCCTTGATAAGATGATATTTAATATATTGCACTATTAATTATTGTATTAATATATATTTAACATGCAAAAAGCAATGCTGGGCGCTGATTTTTCCTGGTGGGATAATTACGCCAGCTAGATCAATGTTAGGTTCTAAGTGGAATTTGGTGATCCGCACATCCCATGTTCCCCAGTAAGGCAGGGAAGTGAAGGATCTGATACCAAGTAGCGGCGGCCATTTATGTGGCGGCTTTATGGTAAATACAGACTATTTAAATAGGCGAAAGGAAACATATTACTAGTTTTTTCCAAAAAAAACCGTGATGGATGACATCATGCTTATGAGTCTTGTCAACCACAGGGACCAGCATATTGTGGAGGGTGGCGTTCTATCCAGCGGGAGAGTTAAAGCTTTCAAAGGTCGTTATCATGCGAAATAACTGCTTGGTCAAATCAGCAGAGACATAAGAAATTATACTTCAGCCGTAAAAAGTTTTTCCTGATCTATTGATGATGAAGGGGTAATCTACCGGTTAAGGAAGGTTTTTGATGAACATTAGCTTGGGTTGGCCGCATTACATCTAACTATAACACTTCTTCAAATCTGCATACTTCCCATCCCCTATCATTCTGCCCAAAAATCCCTATTCTCTCTTCCTACCCCTACCCCGCTTACGCAACATTCTACCCTCTAATACAACCTTCAAATAACCCATTGCCTCTCTGAGTACCCCTTCCATCCACCTTTCCTGTCTTTTTTGTATCTCTCGCAGCAAACGCTTCTCTTCCCCTACCATTCTCAAAACTTCTTCATTCGTTTTCCTCTCTGTCCACTTCACCTTCTCTCCATCCGTCGCCAAACCCACATCTCAAAAGCCTCCAATTTATGCTCATCATCCTTCCTAATGCACCAGGATTCGGATCCATATAGTGCTACGCTCCATTTTAAGGTTTTTACTAATCTTTTCTTCAAATCTTTATTTAGGGTCCCTCTCATTAACTTTTTTCTTTTCCCAAAGGCCTCTTTCCATAATGCAATTCTTCGTCTAGTATTCATGACACCACGTCCATTATCCTCTATGATGCTTCCCAAATAATTTAACTTTTCCATCTGCTCCATTTATTCCCTTCTAGCTTGATTTTCAGCCTAGCTTTCCTATTTCTCGAAAATCTCATTACTTTCGTTTTCCTGAAATTTATTTTCATCCCAAATTTTTGACACTGGTCCTGTAAAGCATTCAACAAGTTCTGTAGTCCCTTGGCAGAACTTCAACAAAATGAATACACATATAGCAATCAATCCTCGTGGATATTCCATGAAGCGAAGCCGAACGGACTTCCGCGAAGTGAAGCCTGACGTAGTAAACTTTGAGCTCAACGCACGTTTGGAGGGTTTGTCGCGACCGTTACGACGACCCAAGTTCGCGCGTCAATAACGACGAAAGACGTTTACTCCGAAATGGACTCGAATCCTCGTCCTCAAGTCTATCCGCCGGTGATTACTTTTCAGATGCCGTCGTCTGCCTCGCCATGTTTAGGCGCACGTATGTCTGTCCGTTCCGCTTCGCCGTCTTCAGTCTTGGGCCTGCCTGCCCACGCGCTCCTCTCTTTCCCCATTGCGGGGTGGGGGGGCATATTCCATCACTCGCTCCTGGGCATCCTCGCTTGATTCGCTGAATGTGTTCCTTCCAGTTCCTCTCCCAGAGATGAGCTATCGTTACGACATATTCGACCTTGGGTGAATCTCTCCTCCGTCCCGTCATTCCCCTAAGGTCGGTTTTCTCGGTACCTTGCGAGATCTCGCGGACAATGATATTTACTCGAATCGCGGGTTGAAGCGATGAAAACGTGTTTCAACGGTGCGTGACGGTGAATTAAATCCGCGAGTTAAATTGGGAAGGAGTCTCCCCAACAAACGACGTGCAGTGACATCGTTTATGTCACCATGACACAGAGTCCCACCAACTTGTTTATCCAATTTTTTGACGAGGCAATCAACTGTGCATATGTTATGCGCGGATCAATGCCATCACTTTGTATTATCTGCCTTACTCATTTATGTTCACTGAGTCAAGCATATGGTTTTTGGTTTGTAATTAGTAGATGTATCTGATACTGGTTGGTATCAGGTACAGAAATTTTCCATGATTTATTCTTGTGTAAATCTTAAAAATGTGGAAATTATGGAATAGGTTGCTTAATAACATGGATAATGTGACATCGTTCAATATATTTCGGAATATATTGTTACATTACTTAGAAAGGGGTGAAAATGTCATAAAATTGTAGTGATTGTGTGTGTATTGTAATGCACGTAAATTGTAATGCTTGTCATGTTATAAAATTGCAATGTAATAATTGTTTTTTGGTATTCCTGGTTTCTTTGCATTTATTAATCTGAGTTAATTCTGATCTAGTTAAATGAATTAATTTGTGAAATGTCTGTACAATTTGTTTATTCTGTTTGTTGTTAATTTTATCAGGGTAATGTTGGTAATTTTTTTGCTTTTTTTGTATCAGTTACTTACTACAAAACAAGTACTGTCACTTTGTTCAGGAATTGAAATATTCACTGTGTTCATGGGAATCAATTTTCCCCGAACAATAAACATATTTATCTATCTATCACTCGACTCTTTTAGGTATCTGGGTATCACGGAATCCATGCTTTAATAATTATGTACACAACATTATTACAATCCATCTACTTAAGCACGTTACCAAAATGCCCCTCTGTCACAGTACTATGCTTCACGTGATGACAGCATGATTTTTGTTTTATCTTCGAAGAGGTATCGCCTTATTTCACATAAAAAACATGGCCGAAGTGCACTCATCATTCAAACGTCATGCGTGCATGCTGAGGAAAAATTATAGTGTTCCAATCTATCCTCGAGTGATCTATCCATTTCGTTCTCCACGAGATTTTGCAATATACCATTCACCGTGTAAATGGTCTTTATCTATAGTAGTCTAGGACTCCCATGAACCATCTCTAGGAAATTGATCCATGCGGTCTGCAATCCTCAAGTGCCCAAGATTCGGAAACAAGCAGAATAGTGTAGGTACCGCCGTGAACGAAGAGATCCAGATTCTCTTATAAACCTGTGCCTAGACCAAAATTACTCCATAAGATTCTCGGTTTTTCGGCGTCACTTTGGGGAATTTTTCCATGATGGGATAAATAATGAACAACTTTGTAAATTCCACTTCGAAAAAATATTTAAGTGGAATTTACGAAGTTGTTCATTCTTTATCCAAAAATTACTTCAGTTGTTTAACAAGATCTTTTTCAAAAAGAAATTTATTAAAAACAAGAACTTTTACAATTGGTCCACCACTGTCACCCATACTTTCAGAAATGTTACTTAATAACCCAGAAGAAAGTTTGTTCAAATCCGGAAAGGAACTCGTTAATAATATGGTCTATTGGCTATGTATACCGTCTATTACAGATGTAGTTTATGTACTCTAATGTTGGACAGGGATCGATATACAGCAAAGTTCATAAAACTATTAAACACCGTCCAGAATAAAATCAAGTTTACACCTGAGATAGACGATCCCCCGGATAAATTTTGATTGTGATATCCAGGGGCCCCCGGCCCCTGGGTATCAATCAGGATTCCATGCATTTAATTCCATCAAAATTCCATCCGAAATTCCATATAATAGTAATAGCAGTATTTTTGTTTTGAGGGTGCATCGACGGCTATTGTCATTTGGCACCTCTTCAAATCATTGAAAAAAACCCATCTGGACAAACACAACACCCATGCCCCGGGCGGGACTCGAACCCGCGACCTTTGGGTTGGCCGGCGAGCACGCTACCCCCAGGTTAACCAGGACGGCTCGGGTAACATCAAGATAACACAATCAAACTAATTAACAACGAACACATATTCGCAATATATAGGGAACCTACGACCACAGATTAAGTCATCCTCGCTGTCACTAGTACATCGGCATAGCAACCATGTTCATAATTACGGCAATCGATAAACTACCGGTTACGGATTTTTGGTCATGAACTCCAAAAGAGTCCGGCCAAAACACAAGTACACGGCTTTATCTCTGCTTACTTTCCACCGGCTACCTCTTAAATCTCTTCAACCGTTTGGTTGGTGGCCAGTATTTGTCATCGTCTTGTGTAAGAGATTATCCTTTCCATCGCTAACTCCTTTGCCGTTTCGTATTGGCGTCGAAATTTATATCTGTCATATATTCATTCCTCGGTTTCCCGATCTTCCTTTTCGCCGTCCATCCTGCTACCTTACATCAAGTTTGTGTGCACCAATTACCGAAAATCTTAGGAGGCGTGCCCTACCAGACTTCCTCTTCTACCTTTCTATCATTTTCATCAATCGAATTCTTTCTTCCTAACAATCGTTCATTGCTGAATTTTCTAGTTCATGGAATTATTAGCATTCGAGGCCACACCATATTTCTAAGATCTGACTTTTCTTTCTGTATTTTTGTGAGAGAATCCAGCTTCCGTATCCTTAGCTACACTCCGTACGAAGGATGTAATATTTTTCTTTTTCGATCCCATGGTAACAGTTGTCAAATAGGTGTCAAAAATCCTTTTTTTTTTGGAAAGTCCATTCTTCTATTGGCTTTCCATGCTCCATTATAGCTCTGGTTTCATTATAACTTATTCCATTAGAAGATATTAAATTACAATTCCATCTCACAAGCCCATTCCTTTATCTTTTCCTACCCCAACTTCGTTCGCCCAACCTTCTACCCTCCATTACACACACACAAACATACACATATGCGTTCCTCTGAGTATCCCTCCATCCATTTCCAATTATCCTGCCTTCTTCGGATTTCCATCAACACAATCGCCTCTACTCCCCTGCCAATCTTAGCCTGAATGAGTGAGAAATGGATAAGGAGATGACGGCAGAGGGGGGGAGATAATCCCCATCCCCTCCCGCTTAGCACCGAAATAGACTCAAAGTGTTGAACCGAAAGAATTTCCGGATGACGGGGACCCACGACGGGACTTCATTCCCGCTCCAACCTCCCCCTTCTTACAAGCCAAGTGTTCCCCCTTGCCCCCCAAGAGGGGGGGCACATTCAGCCCCCCCCCCTTCCCACGTGTATATATATCGTATAAAAAGGTGGTCTGAAAAGTTTCCGACCTCAACGTGAAGATGGCAGCACTCGTAAATAAAAGCTAGTGAATTTCGTTGTTC
>WURS02020684.1:0-11972 GCA_011762765.2 Rhinocypha anisoptera | reverse complement strand
GGTTTTTCAATGAGTTGAAGAGGTGCGAAATGACCATAGCCGTCGAAGCACCCTATAAACAAAAATACTACTACTACGAATAGCTAAAAGATATGAGAATTCCTATTGCAATATCATTAAAATCTCCTTTTTTATCCACTATTTTGATTAAAATTTAGGGAAATTGTTCTCTGCAGTATTTTTTAGACTGGATATGGTGAGGAATGTTCCTTATCTGTTTTAATTTTCTGGTAACATCAATGAAAGTGTGTGTAAATATCACATATAAGCAAATAAGGAATGGAGGGACAAAACTAATTAAATTCTATTCTATATTGAAAATAATGATTACTCTATGATTGTAATTAAAATTAATTCACCATGAGAAGTTATTTTTTTATCATTCGTTTTTTACTACCAGAAGGATATTTTATGAAGTAACAGTACAGCTCAAAATGACTGACTAGGAGAGTACCATCTTAGATTATGTCCTGTACTTAAGTTCTTTGATACTATACCAATTGTTGTGTACAGCAGCCATTCCATACATCATCCACTTCTTTAAACTAGGGATCTCATCTTTATTGTCATTGACTACCTGTTATCGTAATGGGCTAAATTATCTTGATGTGATTTAATAATGAATCAGTCTTAACAAACATCTTATATAACAACAATGAGACCCTAGTTGCTAATACCCCAAAATGACTACACAGTCTATGTGCCCAGCTGCACAAACTGTGTAGTCATTTGGCACACTTGTGTAGCCATTTCCTCTAGGGTAGCCCTTTAAAGTGTGTCATATCTTATTGAATATGATGGTAATGTCATTTTAGAGAGTTATTACCTGTCCCAGCACTTAAAATTCTACACATATTGACTGCTTGATCTTGTGTGTTTAATTTTCATGTTATATTTCAAGAAGAGTGAAAAGTGCATTTTTCTTCTGTAAATGATTTTTAATAAGTGTTTTGAAGAGAAACAGCTTAGGCCATTTATACTAGTCCTCACCAGTAGTACTCCTTTCCACCTGAGTCTGCAATTTTTACTTGTCAGATGATGAGAGCCTGAGAACCTCACACAGTATATTTATGCCTAAGATGAATTGTTGAATCTTGTTATTATCAGGAGCAACCTTTCAAGAATTTTAAGGAATAAACTCTTTTACTCAATGTTTTTAATGTAATCAGTGCAGGTACACCATATTTATAGACCTGCTGCTTTCTCATCATGGGATGCCTGCTCTTCTCTTGGCTGCCCTTGAGTCACAACCTAACTGGGCTCATGGAAACAAGGTGCTGTTTCCTTGATGTGACCAAACTTTAAGGGAAGAATTGTCAATGTCTAAATATCCTTTCAGGAGATGGTGATCGTTCTTTTCAATTGAGTAGAAAAATGTTGTAACCATGATTAACAGAAGTGGTTTTTGAATGAAGAGGGTCCAGTTTCACTCAATTGAAAACATGGCCCTGAATGAATCTAGTGTACAAAAAGATAATAGTGGCATCACTTCTTCATCAAATGAAATGGTTGAACAGTAAACCAAAGGAACTAAAAGCATTTCTCCAGGCTAGGATTAATCATGTTATTTCAATGTACATCGTCATTAATGTTTTACCCTTGGCTCTCACATAGATCCTATTGTGGCTTTGAGGAACACAGGCATCTTTGGTGATTTCTATACTTTGTTTGACTTTGATCTTCACATATTTCTTCTTTCTCTTACCCCTTCATTTATAATGTTTCAATTTGACATCAGCCATCACTTTTTCCATGCCTCACATTCAGTCTTCTGTAGCTCTTGCAAATCACAAAAATAAAATAAATCCCCATTTGATTTCACCTGACATAAAAAAAAGAATTTAAAGAAAGTAAATGCAAACCAAATGCTACTAACAGCACATGTACGATATTCTGTACACTTTCGTTCGGTGTCAGTGGTTAGAATTAAGAGAGGGGGTGAAAAACTCCAATTCCACCAGTTTGTTACAATTAACCATTTGGCTGCAGAATATATATATGTATCTACATTTTGTTGGGTGAGTGCAGAGAATATGTATTTGTACCTACTATGTATATATATAGCCTCGAATATATATTGGCTCTTTTTTACCCTCTAGTCCCTCTCCTAAACTTTGGGGCCAATCTTTTATGAGGAAGATTTGAATGGTCACACTTTATTTTTCTGGAATAGAACCTCCATGCCATAGAACCTCACCATTCTGCAATGCCATTTGGGAAGGTTCATGACTCTTCCAAAGTTTGAAAAATGCATTCGTCTGCAGAATTTTAGGAAATTATTTCTGACCAACCCTTATCATTTCCCTTGCCTCCAATTTTCAGTTATGAATCAAAGCATTTATGTATTTTTTGTATCAAATTAATCAGAAATTATTGAGAAAAAATAAATATGGAGTGCATATTTGGGTATATTTCCATATGAAATATTTTAACTCAGCTCAATCAAATCTCCATTGTCCCGCTTGGAGGGAAAAGGATGACGTAGATTATAAGGGTCATCCCAGATTAAAAAGCTATAACTGCTAAACTCTTGTCGGCCCTGAAGGGAAGAATGCCACACCTACTTTTCTCCTGCACACAGCCATCATGAAAGAACAAGGCCCCCACAGCTGCATAAGAGCATAGATGGCATTTTGTTCAATTAGACATAAAAATATCCTTGGAAAGATAGTATAGTTACTTCTATCCAAAATAAAAAGTAATTAAAAAATGGCTATGATAATGTATTTTCAGATAGGCGTAAATATTACTGATAAATAAATTAGATATGAATTAATAAAGTCAACACTTAATCTTCTTAGGAAGTGACAGGAGACTGAAACTTTCTAATATAAATGTGAGGAAGGAAACAAAGCTTAGTAGAAGAGTCGTGGGGAGATGATTACGGCCGGAAAACATCAGGGGTGTGCTGTATGATTCAGTATCTTTCAGCCTTCACATCTAGATTCAAAATTCCAAACTAAATGAAAGAAATAAAGATTTATCAGAATTAATGTCAAATGTGGCAAATTATGGCAAGCAATAAATGGAGCACATAGTGCACCTCACATATATTAAAATATGCCATTTAAACATCAAGTTAGACAGGGTAACTGAATGAATGTGTGATATTTTTATGCCTGTGAATGCTGCATATCAAATAATGTCCTAATGAGTGACTCGACCAAATATTGAAATATAGGGCTTGATATTTGAGAATGCATTGAGAAATTAAAGTTAAAAAAATAAATTGAATAAGAATTAGCTATAAACAGATTACTGGTTCTGATTGCTTTTGCCCATATTTCTAATATTGAGGTTTAAATCAAAAGTTATCAACAATTGAGAACACTGATTCAAATGAAACTGCAAATTTTGTTCTGCTATTTTAATGGGAAACCCATCTGGCTTTGCCCAAGAAATTCAGCTGGCAAAAAAGTGACTACCATAGACCATTTTTTAAATTAGTGCCTTATTATCAGTAGACTTTATAGTGATTTAAATACATACTTTAAAGCAATTCGTTGCAGCATTCAGCGTTCTTAGAACTACCAGCAAGTCAGATGACTTGAAGTCACTTATTGGATAATAATTATAAACAATTATGTCACCATAAACCTAATTTTTATTAGATAACACTATATTTTGTTCCCAGTTGCATGGTGTGGTGAACGTTTACAGGCATTCTACTTGAAATGGCATGGAAATTCTTCAATAGTCTGTTTCACTTATAGGCTCGAGGGTTACCATATGGATGCATCTTGTTCCAAAACACAGCAATGTATATAGTTTATTTCACATTTTTGTCAACATCCTGTAAACCTCTCAGAAAATCTTAAGAGGCCATTTTCCACCATGGTCACCTCTGGTCAAATGTAGGAATGCTCATCTCTGAAATACTGTAATCTTTTGCAACTTTGGATTTGCACATATAGAAAATATAGCATTTTTTTGGTAACAAGCTTTGTCAGCAGAAACAAAAATCCAAATGGGTTCAGACATCTCATGAAGGGTTTTTACATTTCACCTCAAATGCAGGGAAGTGGCAACCAAGGGAGTGACCAGAACAACCAGGCCAAGAGAGTTCGTTTGGGCCCTCCCCCACCCCCACAACAACAGGGTGGAGGCAACAATGGGGGTGCTGGGGGAGGGGGTGGCAACAACGGTAGCTCAAGCACTGGGGGACAGCCGAGTGCAGGTGGGGGCAGTGTGCAACAACAGCAGCAACAAGAGTTCCACCATGTGCAGTCCCAACAGCAGCAAGCCCAGGCACAAGGGATGATGTTTGGCTCAGCACAGGCAGAAGGCACTGGTGGGCCCCAGCAGGGGAGTGGCTCTTATGGGCAAAGGTTTTAATGGTGCATTTTCTGTGATGAGATTGGAGGGACTGGTCAGGAAGAATTTTTCTGGAATGACTTTCATAATTGGTACTTGATTTTGGGCATCGTCTACTGCTAATTAGAAAGTTGATTGCCATCATTTTCTGAACAGTGTGGATCATGTGGTCAACAATCAGATACAAGCTCATAACTTAGTGCCAAATACTAGTGAAAGATTTGGGGATGAAAATTTTGACACAAGGCCCCATGCAATGGCTGTTCATGTTTGTATGCAATTTTTCCTTTGAATGAGAATTGGCTTAGGAAGCTTTTGCTGGCATTTCTTATTCACTAGTGATGTATTCCACTTAATTTAAAAAGGGCATAATTCTTTATTAACCTTATGTGCAGTCATCAGTGCATAGGATTTTTTCATAATCTTGAAAACCATTTAAAATTACTCTTTTTAGTCTCCAAAGTCTTGTGACTGATCATGAACTTAAGTCGAGTCAGTAATAAAGCAATGTAATTGGTTTTACATTGGTAAATATCAGAAAGTTACAATGGTGGACATATGGTCAGTTGAAACAGAGGCCTGGAGATTGAGATCCAGAGGCACCAGGAAATTTCACTCCCCTACCAATTAGGGTTAGGTTTATCTTCTGACTAGACAATGTGAAATTCCATACTCAAATATGAAGTGTAGACCAATTTCATGTGCACACCACTGACTCTCTAGAATGCTTGTCTCTGTGCAAAAGATGAAACAGTCTGTGCATTTATTTCAAACAAGATGCCAGTTAATGTGATGTTTTGTATAACTTTTATCAATTAAATTATCTACATTATCATGACTGTAGGCATGTCCTACAACTATGTACTGTAAATAAAAAATTTTACACTTTTACCATTGTAGTGAGCTTCAAAACCAAATACATATCTACTACATCATGAAAAATCACCACCAGCGCTCATTTACTTTATCAGAAGGAAATCTCTACTTATGTCCATAAAATAATGATCAAACAAGGGTGAATAACACCATTGTCTGACCAGATTCCAGTTTACTGGTAGTCATTATTATTAATATTGATTTCCTTTAACTTAGAACATTCCAATTCTTAAGATGTACCAATACCTCCAATTTACAGTAAGATATTTGGCAAATACCAGAAAAAATTAAATAATTAGAGTGTATGCTTTACCTTAACCCTTCAATGCCGTCCTACGTGCATTGCACTGACCCTTTTAAACTTCCCATGGTGCTGTCCTATGTGCACTGCACAGACCTCTCACACTATATTTTATTAAACTTTTTGAGTAATTAAATATTAAACTAGTAGAATAATTTTTAGCAAGCAAATAAAATAAGCTTCATTTATTTTGCGATAAATTATTTAGCTGTTAGATCCCCCAGTCATATGGAGGAGGGAAGGATGAGGCATTGTGTCGACGTCGGGAGATGGGGGAGAGAGAAAGACTCGGATCACTGTGATGCGTTCTTCCATTCCAGGACTACCCACCACATACACAAACACATAAGCATACACATAGACACACTTCAAATGCAGGGCATACCAATGCGTATGGCTGGCTGATGGACAATGGCCTGAGCGTACGAGTTAATGACTGGGTTAGGGAAATGGGCACGGGGAGTGCGAGGGAGGGTGTGCAGGGGTGATTTTCTCTCTCTTTTTATATTACAGAAAAGGAATGCAATTGAGCGAGAGCATTGCAGGGTGTGTGGGGGGGGAAGTTAGGGAGAGTGGAAAAGGGAGGAATGATTTGAATCGGACCTTGTGGGTTAGAGGACACAGAGTGGGACGTCAATTCAGTCTTCCTCATGATATAAGCCTTTGACATTCATTTTTATCTTTTGAAATTAGGAGAGCAACTCTATATCCCCATGGGAGCATTAGGTTGACCTTCTGTTCTTAGATGAACACTTGATGACTTCACTGTTAATGAAAGAACAATTGCTAACTGACACCTAGTTTTTCCAAGGGCCCCATTCAGTTAAGAATCATTTCTGTTTTGGAAAATCAACAAGAGATATAGTTGTGCTTGGGGCCCATAGGCACAATTCCATGGCCTATCGATAATGGCAGGACATTCAGACCCAAACACTTGTCAATAAAAATGAAGTTTGAGAATGATCTGAGTGGAAAGGGTGTTTGGGATAGCAGACTGTAGAGAGTAGGCTCACGAATTCTTCCAAGAATGGCAGCTCAGTATATTTACCACTGTTGGAGTCAGTTGTCCATGTCACTTGTCTGGAAGGAGTATTTTCAAAGTTTTAGTTTTTCATTATGACATATATTGGCTGCTTACTTATTGTCGCATTCTTTGTGAGTGCTTCTTTTTGCAAGCAATGTGCTTTAAATTGAGGAATATTTTTGTTTTTATCGTGATTTTTACACCCACACCATCAGTTATGGCAAATGCAGGAAAGATAAGTTTGGGAGATTTGAGTGATGAGGAGGTAGAAGGATTTTGCTTGATAGAGATTCTGAGGAAAGTGTTTTAAGTTCTTATAGTGACATAGAATGACATAAGCGATCGTTCCAAAATGTACACATTGGTGAACAATGTTTTTCATGACATTTCAGATTTTACTTGGAAGAACATTTCCTATTATAAAGGAGGTATCGATTGCTTTGAGGATTTCCACACCAGGCAGAACATTCAAGGTGAAGCAATTTCTTTTCTTGTCAACTAAAAGATTTTCAACATACGAGTAATAATAATAATTCGTATTATTTGTTTTATGTTTCCCTAGGAATAGGCAATATTATCAAAGGCAAAAAATATTTATAATTTACATTTGATGACAACAGTTACAAGGATATTGGATGTTATGAACAAAAATCTGTTGTGGAGATGAATAGAATGACATAAGCTGTATTTTAAACCATTAGATAATAGTGACTGCCATTATATAATGAAATATGTGCTCACTTCAGTCTGAATGTTTCAAAGCAAAATTCTGAAATTAAAATTCTTTTTCACAAAATATCCTCAGTGTCATAAAATTTGTTGTAATTAAAACAAATTTAAATGTGTCTAATGCCAAAATTAATTGCATTTTTCCTTTTTTTAACCACACAAAATAGACAAGGTTTTGTAAACAAATTGTCAAAAAATTGTTGCATGGCATTATTAATTACTGAAGTATAACTTGATGAATAGACTGGAATATAAGGTGGAGATCACCAAGTGATTTTCATTTCCGTAATGGATAACTTCCACCATATCGCACCAGAAAATATTACTGCTGTTGCTGAATAGAGTTAAACAAAAATTGAAAAAAACATTTAAATCTCCTCCCCATGACTGAGTTAAACTCCATTTAAAAGTCCTCCTAGCTTGAAGGATTAATGTCATATAAATTTTCTAAGCATTTCTTTCCTCATCTGCCTGGTTGGATATAGCCATTTATTTGATGTCCATATTTAATATAAGGATAAAGCTACTTAGCTGGTCCCTTAACCTTTCAGTCTAATTGGTTTCATAGTGATCCCATCTCTTTTCTTCTACAGTTTTGTTTTATAGGTTCCAGAGAGCAACCAAGTATTTTTTCACCAATAACAGGCAATAAAAGTTAATTTTATATTTTAACATATTATTGGGGGGTATCTTATCCCATAACACACTATAAAAATAATTTTTCTTAATTAAAAATAAAATAATTTTTGGCTCAAAGGATTAAAACAGTGGACCCATCCTTAAATTGCATTGGAGCCAATGAAGTACCTTGGAAAGGTAAATGTGTCTCATGCACCGATGATGAAGGGTAATTCACTGTAGGTTTTTTTATGAACTCCAGGGAAGAACTACGTAGCTTCATCTAAATTTAATCCCTCTTCAAATCAGCATACTTCCTATTATTCTATCTGAAACACCTATTCTCTCCATCCAGTAGTCTTTGATGCCCCTTGAGCCTTAATATCTGTCCTATCAGTTTTCCTATTCTTGAGAGTACACACTCATCCATCTCTTTCAATGACTCTATGGACCACTGCAGTCTGAAGTTGGTTTATCTACAAGAGCAACCCAACCTGACATATACATTAGTCAAATTTTTACACTGAATTTTAAGGGAAAATACTGCTTTAAGGTTAATGAAGGATAGAAGTCAAGTTTGAATTGCATGATGATGAACACTGAGGGAATGGACAAAAAAAGTATGAATGTTATATAAAAAATGAGGGGTTATTAAGATGATGGCAACATAAAATTTAGAACATAGAAACAACCACAATTAGGTTCTGCCATATTAAACTCCACATTTTGGTGGATTAATAGCTGTTTTAATAATTCAGTTTAGTCATAACTTATGAATGGCACCTTTTGGTAGTTGCACTACTAACCAACCAATTCTGAGAATCAAGAACATTTAGTTGAATTTTTACATCAATTGGCAAGCCAATGGTAACACCAGAGTTTATGAAGAAAAAAAAGAGAAAATTAAGGAAGGAAAGTTGATTTGCAGAAATTGCAAATTTTCAGTCAGCCTCCATACATGGACACATAAAAATCAAATATTGCTACTAACCAGTCTAGATTCCCGGTAACCTCTCATGCAGTGCATTTCCAAATAATTATTAGGAAATATAATATGCTGTGCCTTAAATTCACCGACATTTGTCCAACTCTTTCCGTTTGAAATTTTGTAATTCAGTACTGACAAAAATAACTTCATTAAAGTTAACATAATTTATGAGCTGTGTAGGTTTTGGAAAATTTTCTATAGTATAATAAAACTCACTTTTTTCACTATCTGTAAAGATAGTTTCTGATGTCCAATGATATTTTCATAGAAAAATTTAATCATAAATACAATTACAGAAAATATCTTAATAGAAAGACTAATTGTATGATGATCTAGATTTATAGTGAAAATCTGAAGCAAAATTATCATTTGACTTGATCAGGATTTAAATGTGGAACTCTATATATTGCCAGTTACATATGCCATTAGTTTGGTGGCTAAAGTGATATATACAAATGACAAAATAGGATTGAGGTTGAGACCAAAGTCATGACAAATGATTTTCTTTGATTCATATATCTAAATACTGCATTAAAGTCTCCAAATGCCAATCCAATTATTATTTTAATTAATTTTATGAAAATACCACCCCATTTTACAACAAAATGAGTATAACCTGAAGAATATGAAGACCATCATTCAGCACTCTGGAGGAATATTACCCATGCTTTTTATTGTTTGTTTATAAATATTTATTTTTTTCTTTATTAAAACGGAGGCAAATTATTTCTCAACATAGTTTCCAACATTGTTCAGGTATTCTTCTTTACAGTGAACCATTTTTTGTATGCCCTCTCCATAGCAAAATGCCTAACCATGTGTTGACAGCAGCTTTCATCGCGTCTTCTTCAAAATATTTGGGCCAGAAATGAATTAAGATGCTGCCTTAACTGTTAGGAGTCGCTGAGTATGAGATCGGGACTGTTAAGGGGGATGTCAAACTGTTCTCAGCCAAAGTCCAGCGAGAGCTGTCATGTTGCATTCACAGTATGAGTGGCTGTGCATATTCATGCATAAAAACAATACAACTGGGGATGCCCAATTGCTTATTGTGCCACGCAATGCAATTTTCCATCTCCTAGTAAAAAGTGGTTCGCTACTGTGACAAACGTCTTAACAACAGTTGAAACCTTGTTGGAAAATAGTGTGACATGTACAATGTTGCAATAAAAATTTTAAAAAGCAAATAATTGCTTTTTTGATAGCTTAATGGAACTTACTTTCAGGGCATACCTCATTTTGTGTTGAATGTTCAAACATTCCTGTATTATATAAGAATGTTTCAATACTCTCCACTGTATAAGTTAGCATTGAAGGTAGTTTTCAAGACTATCTTTGGATGGAGTGGATTCCAAATTGATAGTAGTTATTGAATTCCTCTTTGTGGAAAAGGTGAGTTGCAAATATTTCCAATCACTTGCAGTGTCTTTAGATACATGGCAGTAGATAAAAGCACTAGAAGGCCAAAATTTCACATAGTTAGAAAGCATACATAAGCACAGCTATATTCTGACAGTATATTGAAAGAATGGTATATAGAATGCCAGTACAGTGGAGAAAATTGTAATATGGAAAAAGATTAGGGAAAGCTATAATATAGTGAATTATTGTGCAGTTCAAAAGTTGGAAGGCTAAGTTACATATAAGCTGAGGAGGTCATAGGTTGGAACAGGCAAAAAAATTTACTTGTTTTGATAGTTTCTGGGAGGAAAATGGACATAGCAGCAAAAACATTAGAAGAATTGCATTGGCAAAGGAAACATTTTCAAAGGAAGAGAGTTGATGGCATGAGCTTTGTCATGTAATAGTATTTTTTTATAGGATATGCTGATGCCTATGGTCATTTAACACCCCCTTAAATCATAGAAAAACCCTATTGGATAAACACAAAATCCATGCCCTCCTCAACTTATATTTCCCTAACCATTAGTTTAGCCTGCAAAGCAAACCTGAGGTGTTGAAAATTATAGTGAAAACCTTCAGATGGAGCATAATTTTGTACAAATCTGAAAGTACTCGAGGAAGAAAGATGAGCATAGATTGGAGACTTTTGAGATGTGGGTGTGATGAAGGATGGATTAAGTAAAGTGTATACAGAGAAAAACAAATCGGGTTCTGAAGATGGTAGGAGGGCAGTTTTTGGGGTAATACAAAGAAAGCTGGATAAGTAAATAGAAGAGATACTCAGAGGCAATGGATTATTGAAAACTGTAGTAGAGGGTAGAATGTTGGATAAGGGAGGTAAAGGTTAGAAAAGAAATTTCAGATGGAAAGACAGCAAGAAGAAAATACTCATTGATGAACAATTTACTATAGGATCAGGGATGATTTCTGTTATTTCTTGAGTTCATTGTCAAAAATGTACCTTATCCAATTTTAATCAAAGGGGGTCATTATTAATCACCACGAAAGTGACATTGTTAAAAAAATTTAGGTTCATGGAAGCCTGTTAATGTACATATATCAGTTAACAAGGTCCACCAGAAACCTACCTCAAACTAGCAGGGTACCTTTTAAGATTAGTTCTGGTAAATAAATTGTTCCATAAGGTATTCATACAATAATATGATTAAACTATGTTGATAAATTAAGAGAATTTATACAATTGTAAATGGCAACAAAGTATGAAAGGGCTAACTATAAAAATCAGAGTTTACAGGAATTTTTGATTATTCAAGTATTTTTTAATAATGGGGAAAAGAAAGAACCTTAATAACTACAGCATGCATATAAAGCAAGGACAAGATATTGAAATGACAACCCTTGTGTGAAAAAGAATCAAGAATTAATGTGGCCAGTATATGTTGTTGATAAACCTTGGTATAATCTTTACAGAGTATAGACAACTGACTCAATGTGTTTTAAGATAATACTCCAGATTTTGCTGAAATGCCTTCCTAAGAATCTGATAGAGCTAATATGACATGATTCACATATGTTATGTTCATAAAAAAAGAGAACTGAAGGAATCTTCTGCAAAATGGAGAATGACAGTACTACAGAGTTACTCCAGTCAAAATGGAGTTTTCTCAGGAGCAATATTCTGCAGAGAAAGCTTGTGACTTTTACTCAATAAAACAAATGTAGGTGAAGTTCTATCGGGTTGACAACCCGATAGAACT
>WURS02020673.1:0-11972 GCA_011762765.2 Rhinocypha anisoptera | reverse complement strand
TATGCGGATTTCATTGTGGGGGGTTGGTTAAGGATGTTTAGTGTTTGTTTACCGCGGGAGGAGTGGGAGGAGGTGAGCGGGTGGCATGGAGGTGTTTTTGGGAAGTTGTTTGATGGGTTGAGGGGTGTTTTATAAGATCCAGTAAGAGGGTCTTCTGCTCGGGTCAGTGGGTATGAAAGTGTTCGTGTGCGGATGTGAACCCTGCTTCCGTCTATCTGTAAATAAACTTGTCTTTCCTTACCCTCTAGATCACTGCTGTTGTCCCCTCCAGAGATTAACTGAGAACATGTCTCCATATTCTTGCTCAAGGATGCTAGCCCTAACCGTCAGCTTGAAAAACGGCAACGAGGAATATGCAAGACTAGTAACTATTGACCAAGCTTAACACGTGGTTGTACCCTTCGGACCTCAGACACTTTTCTATGTATGGTTATAGAGTACTAGGAATATTCGATGATCAACGATCTAATTTCTCTTTTCAATATGAAATGGTAGTTATCTTTTTGGTGTTATAATATAAACTTATCTCACTCAAAGTTGTCGAAGTTGGAGGTAGAACATCCACACCTGGGGTTTGCTCATGCTAAATGTCGGTAACTAATCAAAAGTAAAATAAATGGGATATTATCGTTCCATGCTACATGGAAACCAAAACGTACAAGGGCTGATATTTGCCGACGGTCACCCGCCCAACTACTAACCTGTTTGTCATATACTTATAGTTGCTAAAAATCTGCACATAGGCAAAATTAATTCCCGTATGTGTTCAGCGTTACTTGAAATTATTACAGAGATTGTGTTTTCGCATCATCTTCTCAATGCCTCGGTCTTGGTCTAGCGCATGTGTCTATTTCTGAATATTGCTAAGTAGCCCTCCCGACTTAACCCATTGTACTCATGAATTTATTAGCGGAATGAAGACAGTCTGTGGCGCCATTAACCATGTTTTTTTTTTTTCACACTGACTGGGGGTTGAATTCAATCCAGCATTCATGTTCCTACGAGGTAATCAATCATACATATCATATTGAATAAATTAGGGATGGATGGAAACTCACTCGCACGCCAGTGCTGCCTTCATCATAAAAGACCTCAAAACGACTAGTGATGGCAGGAGAGACATTGCCGAAATCGCCTTTAGGTTCGGTTGTATATTCACGATAAAGTGTCGCTAGAAGTGTGGTCATTTCTGCTATAGATTGTGATAAATATTAAAATATGTGATATGAGGCTGATACTTTTCTTGTGCTGCATAAGTACATACACATATACAAAACAGTTCTAACGACTTCCATGCACATACGCAACGCAACGCATGCACACATGCATAATGCTCACACTTGGTTCCATGGTTGATGTGTGGTAAACCTAAATGCCCTACCATGTCCTGTTTCTTCCACCAGTTAAGGCTGTGCATCTCGGTTTGCATAAATACCATATCACTTTGAAAATATTAGCTCTCAAAAATCAATTGAGCTTGCCATTCTCTCTTGAATAATGAAGTTGCACCAGTTAACATCCCCGTGAAGTAGGCCGAGCTTATGAAAGATCATCAATGCTTACTTCACGGCTTTCAAAATTCTCTAATGCAAACCCCATTACACGACCATGCTTGTGAATATGACCAAGGAATCGTGGGGCAAGACCAGTATTTTCTAAAATCTTATATAGCCTGGTAAAATATATTTCCGATGACGTTTCCGTGCTGTATATGCGTATCGTGCCTGGCTCAGTGGCATTGTGTTCCTTGCAAAATCCACACGCCGGCAACCGCTGTGCAGCTGCCAGGAATAGACTGAGGGAGTCGAAGGATCAATTGCACGAGGCTATATAACAGATAATGAAACAAGCAATGGCGGTTATATTACCCTATCTAACATAGCATAGAGTACACGAATTGGTGAGTGCTTGACTATCTAAGGTGCGCCCCGAATGGGCCACATATACTGGTCCTCGCTAGGTGGATTAACTATATCCTGTTCTGGACTATCTCAGTTCTCATCACTCCCCTTCATTTAATACCGTGAAATTTAACTAACTAAACAAGCAATAATCAAAGCGATCTGGCAGTCTGATGAAGCGGTGGTGAATGCTCATATGTGTATGTTGAATTCATCTTTCCCTGCTAGATTAAGCAAGGCCTAATCTGTCCACTAACCATATCAAATTTGGAGTTTAGCACAAGTGTGAAGAAAGAAGAAAGGATTACCCTAGCTCTGATTAGGAGACAGCACCCCAATGCATAAGTTACGTCTAAAGACATATACAATGCACGGGATGCTTTACGAAGAAAGAAGCTCGGTAATAGTACCCCTCTTGAATTTCTCCTAAAGACTTTACAAACAAATTGCAGTTTCTATGATCTTTTCTGCAGAAAAGTGTTCTCGCTACTATTATATTTTATCAATCTCAAATCCATCTGGCAGCTTTGTTTTCTTTCATCCGAGCTTGTACCACACAGTTTGAGAATTACAGTACTGGATAAGTCCGTTGACGCCCCACTCAGTTCCAATACCACTGTGCTTGTGCCCTCCAAACGGCGCGTAGGGTGCCACATCAAAGTGGGAATTGATCCAGACGCTGCCTGACTCGAGATTATCCGCGATGCGCTCTGCGCGTTCCATATCCTTCGTCCAAACCGACGAGCCTAATCCCATCTTACTATCATTAGCCCTGGCGATGACGTCGTCCTCATCGGACCATTTGCACACCGGAATAATCGGAGCGAAAGGCTCTTCGACTACCACACGAGAGTTCTCAGGTGGGTCGCCAATGATGGATGGAGTGACGAAGTATCCATTAGACTCCTCGATGGTTCCTCCAAGGACGGCCTTGAGGCCTTCCTTGGCAACGGAGCCAAAAAGGTCCTTGGTCTTCTCGTATTGCATGGCATTTTGGATAGGTCCAAAGAAGACGTCAGGCTGAGTGCCCTCACCCATGGGGAGTGCCTTGACGTAGTGGACGAGCTTGTCGAGAAACTCGTCGTAGATCTTCTCGTGCACATAGATGCGCTTGATCATCATGCAGATCTGGCCTGAGCAGAGGAAGGATAAGATGCCGACCTGGAATTGGTCAGCGGTGGAGTCCGGTCGATGGCTTTCAGATGACCAGAGGCCATGCTCGGTCGTCAGAAAAAATAAAAGAAATGCCTTACTTTAGGAACTACAGCATCGATATCAACATCATCGCAAATAATCGCGGGATCGTTACCGCCAAGCTCTAAGGTGACACGCTTCATGGTCTTGGCGCAGTTGATCATCACTTTCTGACCTGTCACCGTCGACTTCCACGTTGGCCTGACTGATGGGCTTGCCTTGTTCCCTAGTCAGGAGACGAGCAAAGGCATCTTTGTTGGCCTCAATGGCATCGCCATAGGCCGCTACAGCCTTGCGGCGCTCCTCCAGGGGGGTTTTTAGACCATTTCATGAATGCGGCACGCGCACCATTGACGGCACGGTCGAGATCGGCTTCGTTGGCAACAGGAACGGGAGGGTTTTGCTGTTTGTTAGCCGGATTAATACCGTGACGGACTTGAGTGGTTGATATCAATTCATTATTAATAACATTATAGAAGGTCTGCGCTAATCAGAGAAGTTATGGAAGTGGCAGTGTCAGTGATAACATACTGTAAATCCGAGATGGGAAGCCATAATGAGACATGAGATCCGAGGCAATAAATGGGTATATTTCAGTCAATAATACAGCCACTGACGTGAAAAACCAAAAGTGTCTCGCAAAAAGCAGAGACGGGAGACCACAAGAATCCGGCATTTAAATATTTTTGGGGGTCCGAAGTTATTACCGTATAGAACAGCCGTCCAGCTGAAGATCCATCACATCGTCCTAATTAATACGCTCAATTAGCCTTCAGCAAATAGGGACGGGATAGAAACACGGCTCTTTGGCTGGGTTGGCCGTCATTGCTCTGGTTGAATGGGGACCAAGACGCTCGACCGGCCTGCACTAGCTTCACAAAACTTGCTCACCAAAGACAATATTTGCATCAGATAGAGGACTAAGTTACAACTGCAGAGCCTCGCCAGCCGCCAAGTGATATCGACCGGCATAGACAAGGTAGGATTTGTGTACAAAGTTGCAGCACGGAAGTGTATACACATATCATGATATCAACAAATTAGATCCGGTGGGGTCCCCGCAAAATACCCCGCATTCCCAGGAACCGAATTCGAGTCCAATGAGCCTGGATCGGAAAGACAAATCGGCATTGGGAAGCGGACAGGCATGGATGGCGGGAGTTGCTGATGCTCATTACTCGTCGTCTATGTGCTAATACAGGCCATATGAGTCGCTCGAGGGAAATAAATAAGCGCGGGAACTCCGACTAATCGGTGGATCGCCAAATTATCAAAGCATCCGCAGATCCAGCTTCCCGAATTGTTGTGCCGACAAACCCCATGGGAATGGTGCGGAGATGCACGTAGCAAGAAGGAACCGGGAAGGTGATTGTCAATGGTTATAAAGGTCGCGACGTCCAGGATACTGTGCGTGTTGCTCTCTGTTCATTGAATAACTAGTTTTTTTCACTCATCATGACGCGTTCCACTGATGCATTGGTTGTTCACTCCATCGGGGCAGACCCGGAACTCACTCCGGTCACCCTAGATACTATACAACCGACGGAGGCACTCGTGGAGGTTCACGCCACGGGTATTTGCCATACGGATGTCGCCTGTATGGAAGGCAAACTCCCAGCCCAGTTTCCCAATGTTCTTGGCCATGAAGGTGCGTGCACTATCCCTATAAACGACTACCGTGACTAAGAGATTTAGGTGGTGGAGTAATTGTCGAGGTCGGTTCAGCCGTAAAGGGTGTCAAAAAAGGAGACAAAGTCCTCCTCAGCTACAATTTCTGCGGCGGCTGCTCACACTGTATGGAGGGCTACCCTGCATACTGTGAGAGTATGATCCCTCTCAACTTTGGTGGGCAACGACTGGACGGCACCCGCACTGTCTATTTGGCAGAGGAACCCTCTAAACCAGTCTTTGCCAACTTCTTTGGCCAGAGCACGTTCTCTCGGATTGCCTTAGTTAGCGGGTCGTCTCTCGTCCGTGTCCCTGATTCGACGCCCCTCGAGCTCTTTGCACCCTTAGGATGCGGTCTACAAACCGGAGCAGGTTCGATTTTCAAGTCCCTCAACGTTAGGCCAGGCAGCAATGTGGCCGTCTTCGGTGCAGGATGTGTCGGGCTGAGCGCAATAATGGCAGCCAAGATCCGTGGGGCCGCAATTATCATTGCGGTGGATATCCAACAGGACAGACTGGAGTTAGCACGAAAATTGGGCGCAACGCACCTTCTGAATGGCGGGGACAAGGATTTGTGTCAGCAGATCCAAGCATTATGTAAGCCAGCCAAGGGTGTGGATTTTGCCCTGGACTGCTCAGGAGTGCCGGCTGTCATTGAAACGATGATCGACTCGCTGGGAATGCGAGGAAGAGCGACGAGTGCGGGGGCTCCGGCGCCGGGTAAGCGAGTGGGCGTGGATGTTTTTGCCCATCTCACCTCAGGGAGAGAGTACGTCGGGTGCCATCAAGGAGGAAGCGTTGCAGCCGAGGTATGATCCACGGATTTTGGCGTCTTTGTGTCTTTGAAGCCAGTTGCTGACAAGAAGAAATCCAGATGATTCCGTTTCTCATTGAACAGCACAGCCAAGGAAAATACCCAGTGGACAAGTTGATCCGATATTATGATGTGAAGGACTCCCTGCAGGCATTCCATGATATGAAAAGTGGAAAGGTCCTTAAGCCTGTATTGATTTGGAATGAACAAGGGGTGGCAGACATAGTATAGACATGATTTTAATGGATATATTGTGTACGCACATAAAAGTGCGGTATAAACTTACTGTTGTAACTTCGAATCATTCGAACAATGCGCGGTTCTCTTTTTACTTTTTTCATTAGCCTTGTCTATCAATCCCAAAAATGTGCTACCGTTAGCTGGCATATACCCACCAACCCCATGCGTAATTCAGCATCGACATCGGTTTTGTGTGCTGCTCCATCCGGTCTTATACTCTGGAGGAACATTGTGTAGGCTTCATGGCAGGTCTGTCAGGGGTATATGTTGATGCTTTCATCCCACCGCGAGAGTCCTCTGGTTGCAGAACATTCTCTTTCCTGAAAATACCCTTTGGGCAGCAGATTTTGGATGACATAGATAGATGTGCTGCAGGCGAACAAGGAAGCTCGATAATTGAAGATGAATGAGAGGCATGAGAAATTAAATGGCTTCTGCGTGATGAAGGTGAACTCCTTCCCTTTTGGCGAAGAAGTTCGCTGATGATCTTAGGTGCTGGCTATTGCTGAAGAACAGCAATATGATAACAACGTCGTCTGGCAAGGGGATGAAGTAATCTCCAACATACAAATATTGGCACACATAGCCAAACAAAAAAAAAATATCCTCAACAACCTCCTTGATCACGATTGGATCGCTATCGTGAGAAGTGTTCATGGCTTTGATTCATGGAACTGTGAAAGATTCGAACATCCCACAATGGAGAGATACTGCTTGACGACTTGGGCCCACCTCAAAATTTAGGATTTTGGACTCCAAGACACTGAAGCTGCGTTAGACTAAGTTTATTTTTCTGTCTGAAAATGGTCTTTCTCACCTAAGATTCACTCGCGCCATTTTTATTTAGTGACGAGAATTAGCGGGCGTAAGAATAGCCTCAAGAAAGGTAAATACTTTTTGTTTCTAAGAATTAGCAAAGTCGTTCAATACGGGATGTGAGAGAGCATAGCTTCATACATTATAGTACCTTAGCGACGAGATTGTTTGACTTTTCGGTGTTGGGAAAGTTTTACAGGTATTGCTAGTCCTTTTATATTCAAAGTGGCCACGATATTGGATGGATGGATTCGTGGCTTAGATCCTGTCAGATTTATGACTAACCTTCATGGAAGCCTCTCGATCGTAACCTAGGTTTCGGATTCTCCCTAATACAAATACAGTGGGTCCGCACCTTATGGACAGCTCTACACTATACACCTCTCTAGAAACATCAGTAGGTATCTCCTTAGCCCAAAGGACAAGTCGTCGACAAGTTTTTACAGACATTCTCTGGGTACGCTCAAATTTTACCCACGGCAGAAGAAGACCATCTCAATTACTTCAGCTTATCTGAACCAGTACTAATACGGCTGTGGTATTATCTTCCTATTCATTGTGTTGGCCCTAGCTTTCGACTGCGGCGCTCTGTTTACGGGCATTCCATTGGATGCCAAAAAGCTGATGTCATGATTCTGGTAATCCAAGACCTAGAATCTAGTTCCCCTGTAGCATACCTTACTGATTAGGATTTCAAGATGTCGCTGCCAGAAGAATTACGAAATGATCGATTTGTGCAAAGGGCAAGATCTTCGGTACGCCGTCTCTCCCTCCCCTGGTTTTCCCCTCACCAGTATTGTCGCCGAGGCAGTAAACCGTGTAACTGAAAGCAAGTCGACAAAGTCGACTCGTCAGGCGTCCTGCTTGGATGTGATTACGCGGGTGACGTTGAGGAAGTCGGACCGACTGAGAAATACATTCGAAAAGGGCGATCGCATCTGTGGTTTCCCCCATCGTACGAACTGCGCCCAACCCAATGACGGAGCATTTGCTGAGAGTATCATTGCGAAGAGGGATGTGTTATCAAATCGATTAGCCTGCTTCCGCCGAAACAGACGCCAGGACCGTCCCCCGATCCTGGATATACTGGTCGATTGTCGTCACAATGACTATCCCACCAACCTCAAGTTGCATATTCTGTTCCCTCATCTCAAGCGTCGTAGGCGTGTGGTATGCCTGGGCCCGCACTTCTGTGCATGCATCCTGGGAGAAGTTCGAGAAGTCTTTCGCATACGGCCATTGCTGGAAAATATGCATAAAGCCTGATGACGGGGCGGAGGATGACGGGAGCTTGCGACGGAGACAGTCGGGGAGCCGGAAGGCCTCAAAGCAGCGCTGGAGGAGAGGGCGCATGAGCACCACTGATGCGCAGGCAATGGCGAGGTCGAGTTCGAGCTGCGTCCAAATTGTTTCGAGGGAGCCGCTCACTGTCACGGATTAGCTAGGTGCTGGAGAAAGGGTTGTGTTTGCTTGGGCTCACAAGTCAGGTTTTCAGTCACGTAATTTCTGAATTCGACCACGCGCAGGAGGCTGAACACGCAAACCCTGATAGTATCATCAGTACTGGATACAAATTGAAGCTCACGAGCAAATGTACAATATCACGACGGAAAACAACACCGTGAGCTGGGTCTTCTGTTTGGCGGCCATCTTCGATCGCCATACAATCACAACCGGGAAGAGAAGAAGTACGACATCCTCGACCAACGAGAAAGATCCAATGATAATGAACAATGTCGTTTGTCCAATGATGCAGTGGCCCTCCATGCTCGCGATCCAGAAGTGCTGGACAGGCCAGCACTGAAAGATATTTGTCACGATGGCGGTTGTGCCCCATGCAACCGTGAAGATGATAAGACAAGTCGTGGTGGTGCGTATCCGCGAAACGGATCCGAAGGCCTTTCGAAGGAGCATAATGATCGAGAGCTTGACAAAGACCTGGGCGACGGGCCAAAACTTCTGTTCGAGCCAGAAGATCTAAGGATGTTAGAACCATACTTCCGAGGCAAGAAGAGGTTGCAACTCACCAATCTGGCACGCCTACGAGTCTTTTGCGGTAGACTCCAGACATCTCGTCCCAAACCGTTAAATGCAGCTGTGCAGGCCCTGTGAGTAGACCGCCCAGCAGACCAAGCGAGGAGCACACTCACCGATGATACCACAGATGGAGACACCATATGAGACAAGCAACCCTAAATTCATGAACAAATCCGACACATCTAACCTTCTGTTGGTCAATCGTCGACTGTACAGGCGCAGGAGGAGTGAGAGGGTGGCCACGACCGTGCCAACAATGGAAACGGCGATGACCGTCCGAGGCCAGTAATTCAAGTCGTCCGTCCTAGTCATCCTGTTACTGTGCTATTCAATGTGGCTTCCCTGTGCACAGAAAATCCCAGATATTTCTGAACCCTAAAGCCGCAACATGGATCCAAGACCTGCAGTCACTGCCCGACTATGCCAGCTAATATAACTAAAATATCTTATCGTATAGTACAAGTTGAATAATCGGGAACGTTGGAACAGTCCGCAACCGATTAAGTAAAAGGTCTAAGGCCGATAAGCTGTCCATCTGCCAGGGAAGTCTTGATGTCATATCATGGCAATAGTGCGGGAGTGGCAACCCCAAGAATGTCCCATCACCAAACAGTAACCGAGCTTGGCCGTGAAACAGCCAAGATGAAGCGAAATGACCACCGAACCCGTGTTGAAGAAGCAACTGAGAGCATCAATGATTTCTGGCAACTGGCCAAGTGTCCACGCCGTAGGAGATGGGTCAACCAAGGTGAGGTCATGTAGGAAAAAGGAAGCTGAGCGTGAGACACCATTTAAGATGTAAAAGGCCCTTCTAGAAAGAAAGGGTAAAGACCTAGAGATAAAAAAAGTGACTGCGTGCCACCAAGCAAGAACCATCCATCCTCTTCTCCTGACCAGCAAGGACCAAGAACCGTTGCGTTTTCGAGCACGCCACCAAATAAAAGAAAACTCACACCGTCTGTTAGCCAACGCACCTGCTTACCTATTCCTTAACTACAGAGACGCCTCGTATTTATACGCATTACTAGAATACAGTCCTTTTAATCTCCTTTAAGTTAGGTTTATGACATCCGTAGGGTGCTCTATCAAAGCTTACCCCAACAAAGGAAAGGCGCTTAGCATCCTCGCTTCACTCGGCCAATCGTCGATGGGGCGGACACCATCCTATTTTCCCGGTGAGAGACGCAAATCTGCATGCTAGGATCGGGCCGGCTGAATATGGGATACATTACAATGGGTAGGCTGGAGCTGGTCAGTTTGCAGAAGCAAGTACGCGGAATTCGTCCCATAGAAAGACCACGATCTCATCTACATACAATCCAGGCTTCTCAAGCAGATGGTCAAGGAACTTCCAGCATAGGGGTATGATACTTCATCACCAGCCGAACACGATGAAGAGGGACCCAGGCATCAAACAACTGCGAGTTAGTGCGGATAGTTGTGATTGAACTGCATCCGGCAGCTTCGTCCATCTATGATATTGCCAGTGCTTTATGCAGAATCATATCACGGATAAACTGAAGCTTCATCGGTTAAAACTCGGTGCCATTCTGCAGAATGATCCAATTTTATTGTATTCCAGCGCTGCTTTTCGGAATAGGACAATGGGGGAGGGGCATTAAGGTCCCGTCTGTATAGCCCATTCAGGTAAGATAAAGTATAGATTTATCGCCCATCTAGGTTAAGGTTCATCCTATAATCAACTCGGTCAATTACAAACTTAAGAGTTATCAGCTTCTGTCTCTAGTTGACGTCACGTATAGTAAAATACGGAGATCTCCGATTGGCATTATTGCACAGCTCTGGTGATAAGCAATATCTTTAATGTAGTCGTATGCATGACTAGTAGACATATGGCTCTTTCTTTCGCTTCCCTTCTTATCCATTACTCTCTCTTTCTTGTTTCGCTCCATATTCTCCTATTTGAATACTTAGGAACTACCGACCCCCTTAGCTGTAGCATGGCAGTCTCAGCTCCAGGCACTGACTGCACTGGCAAGATTTCTATACTGTTTTACCATTAATGGACAACTGACATCTTTTTATCGCCCACTGTTCGGCTATAGTCGGGTCATCTATTATCACTCTTGCCGTCAGGTATGGATTTGGTCGTAATATCTGGGCCATTAATGCGCCTGATGTTCCTAGAATAAACCTGTACGACTATTTGGCGCAAGCATTCGGTCTCGGCGGAGGCACTCTAGGCCGCATGGCTTTTATTGTCTTCATCGTTCGATTACTCGGTGTCGAGAGATCACACACAATTATCCTGTGGATCTTATTGGGCCTACAATTAATCGTTAACTTTATCTTCATTCTTATCATTTTTATACAATGCCCAGGGCATTCGTCCGCTATTTGGGAACATTCCGGGAAAGCAAATTGCTGGGATCCTCGGGTTCAGTCGTATTATGGGTATTTTTCAAGGCTGTGAGGACTCGCTATTGTTCAAAACAAAAGTGTCTCATTGGACTAACGCTAGAACTATGGAGCAGCATTCAATTCAGCAACAGATCTTTATCTTGCGGTTTTTCCGACATACATGTTCTGGAACTTGAATTTGAAGCTGCGAGTTAAAGTTGGCTTAATCATTCTTCTCGGTTTAGGGATTTTGTAAGCAACCGTTTCCGTGTCTTTCTATTTCGCCATTTCCAAGCTGACCAGCGGCACTTTCTCAGTGCTATGGTTGCGTCCATTGTAAGAACAGTTCAAACTCATGTTCTCACAAGCGTGAACAGAAATCCACCCGTTGCAACTATCAATTTAGATGCTGGCTATATATTGAGACCTACCTGGTTATCATCACGGCCTCGATTCCTTGTATTCGCCCTCTTGTACGATTTCTGAAGGAGTGGTCACCGAGCACTGACACAGATACGCATGAATTAGGCTCGCCGCACGCGAGAAACTCTAGGGCTACTTTCAGGACAAGGAATCAGATATCAGTTATTGATGGAAACAGATTGAGACATGTGTCTGATGGGAATGGCAGTGAAGATAATATTCCCGGAAGGAATTATCGTGATAGGACACCAGAAAGCAGAATCACCAAGCAAGTTGATATAGATATGTGTGTAGAAACGCCGGGGCCTACATAGCTCATCACAAAATGATGCTGACAAACATTGGCCTAGTAAGATAGGGTATTAGAAAATGCTACATATGTGAAATCGTCTTGACATGATGATGATGCCAACTAGTGAGATGTATAATGAAGTTTGGTAGAATTGATGAATGTTAAATCGCAGGCCCGCGCGCAGTGTCCGACGTTAAGCGAGCGCGGAACGATTAGCACGAAAGAG
>WURS02020662.1:0-11972 GCA_011762765.2 Rhinocypha anisoptera | reverse complement strand
GGGGGGGGGGGGGGGGGGGGGGGGGGGGGGGGGGGGGGGGGGGGGGGGGGGGGGGGGGGGGGTGGGGGGGGGGGTGGAGCAGGGGGAGAAGGAGAGAGAAAGGAAAGAAGGGAATGCGGAGGGGGGGGGAGGGAGACATGGGGTGGGTGGGGATGGAGAGGGTCTCTCGAGGTATCGGGGTTCGCGAAGGGGGGAAGGGGGTAGTAGCTGGGGGAGGGGAGGGGGGGTGGGTGAAGGGAGAAGAGTGCCGACGCCCTTTCAATGCATGCAAATACTTCGATTTCCATAACAATCCCGTCGACCCCCTCCTCCTCCGCGCCCTCACACCCCCCCCCCCCCCTTCTCCACGCCCCCCCTTCCCCCCCGCACATGCTTCTGCTTCCCCTCCAACCCGAGACCTTCGGGAAGTACCTCCATCTCCCATTCAAGGGGCACACCTTCCCCACCCCACCCCCCCCCTCCTTTTCTCCGCAGCTTGGTAGGGCGTAAGAGGTCACGCGTCCGCCCGCCTCCCATAACTTCTCTCGCCGCAAAACCCCACATCTTAATCCCTGGCACAGCGGTGCCGACGGAGAAGAGCGAGCAAATTCTGTTAGCAGAACGGAATCTTTTCGCGAGACTACTGGTCGGGGAGAATTCGCGTCGGAAACTGTATCACGTCCAACATCTAGGATGAGGCTCATCGAGGAGGAAGCATTTTGAATGGGGTCGAAGAATTGGTACGGTTCGCTTTGTATTTTTAAAAAAAATAATTTTATCACTGAATTTTGTGGTTGTGCTTCGGCCTTTCATTTACGGAAAGAGAATTTTCGGTGCGAGTCTTCAAGCGCAATTCCCAAACAACTTGCGTGTTAAAATTTACGGAAAAACTAAATATTTTTATTTAGGTGGGAAGGTGGCAGATTAAGCAAAATGGGGATCTATATTGATGGCACTGATGAAAATTATCCAATTTAAATCGCTTAGTTGAGTTCACCTTAAAAGGGATAATCAGCACTGTATTAAACTTTGCACGGATTGTATATCAGGCAGGCTTGTATGTCGGAGGCATGTAATAATGTATTTTATAAATTCAATTGCCGGCGAGGTCACTTGGTGGAATCTCGAGATTTTCTAAATAAAAACAATATGTTTAATTCCACAGAAAAATACCTATGTAAATAAATCTAGTGTTTTTATTTCTAAATTGTATTTTATATTGGAGTAGTAGTATTTTGTTTATATAGTGCGCCATTGGAGCCTCTTCAAATTGAAACACTCCGTTTCGGGCGATCCCGAGACGGTATTCAACCAAAGAACTTGTATCTAAAATACTTGTGTAGAATAACATCTAATATCTGCATGTGAGAAACGCATGTCAGGTGATGACTCACCCTCTGCCGGCGGCTTTCAGGGTATTGCGTAGACCTTAAGGGTTAGTAAGGGAAGACGCTGCCCATTATGGTAATCTGTCCGGCTTTTATATTCGAATCAACGTCCATCGTCCATCACCTAGTTTTTAGGACTGGGAGTTTGAAAAGACTTGAAAAAAACCAAATTGTTTCTATATTCTTTCTAAATGTTTTCACTTCTTCAAGAATCTTCTAAATAACTCTGTAGAAGACGTCCTATGTTCAAAGCCTCGGTATTTATAATTACCTGAAATCTAATCAAAGAGACCTATTCAAGCTACATTTCACCTTTGGAAAAAATTTAACCAGAAAATCCTATAACTGACTCCTAAGGAGGTTGATCAAGTAAAATCAACATTTGTTTTGCCATAAACTCGTAGACTATTATCGGTATCTTGGGGTAGTGTGTTTTGTAGTGATAAAGGTACCAGACACCAGAATAAAGTCAGTTACAAAACAGTTATAAAGGGTATAATTATCTTTAGCACTTTTTTGTAGCACAGAGGAATTATTGTTGAGCCAAATTGAGAAAATTATTTATCAATTGCACCATTCAAATTCGTTCCTAAAACCTAGCTCTCCTATACATATATGCGTAAATTTTCTGGTTAAGGTTTAATTTGGCGAAATCTATTACGATATACGATTATAGTCACCCCCGTAATAAAATTCGTAATTCCAAAACGGGTGTTTCGCCTCATAATTGTGATTACTTCAACGAAAATTTGAGTCGAGCCGTGCGTAATTGCCGAACTGCGCGAAATTATCGTACTTTATTGAGTTTTTGAACTCGTTCCCTATGGAAATCGGTTTTCGCGAGGATATAAAATCAGCGGAACGTGAGGTAATTCTCATCATGACCTATTCATCATTATTGAATCTACTACTGTGCGCGTTCTATGCCCCGTGGTTAATATTTAAATTAACATAATCCATTTAGTTTGTGAATTTAAATATAAGAGAACCGATTTATTTAAACTGCGTCATTTTAACATTATAATGCATCATCATGTGCGCTAACCTTTATTAATGATTGAAAAATTTTAAGAATATCAAACCAGAAGTCTGTATAGATCTGTTCCAGGAATCCCAAAATTCTTAGAAAAATCATCAAGTACTCAAATACAGATTATGTAACACGTTAATGACTGTTCACAATTGCAATAAATACATGAGTTAAAATATCATAATGCTAACCTTCATGTTCGTTCTTAGGTTTCCACAGCGTGGATTCTGATGGCACTGCATGACTATCGGGTTTAAACTGTTGTCGCCAAAAGCCAACAAACACGTATGTGAAAACCCGATAATCATGCAGAGTCATGCTAACCTTTAGAGAGCATATTGATAAAATGATAAAATATGTGCCTAATTTTACAGTTGAAACATTACGTTTTCTATATGGTCACGACGTTAAAATTGGAATCCTCAATTTGAAACTTAGATGGAACTATTTCACCGCTCACCTTTAGAGGTTCTTATTACTCTTTCTCATTATTCCCCTCACTGAATAATAAGAATGGAGGGTAGGGTGGTGTGCTGGAGGGGAGGGAGTGTCACGTGGGGGACAAAATTATGAAGCGGGGCAATCTAAAAACTGGGGGTGGGGGGGAGACGAATGAATTTCGTCCGAATCCTCTGGATCAGAAAAGGAAGTAAAAAGAAAAGACAGGGGTTCTGGAGGAGCCTCCAGAAAGCTCTTTGGAATCCACTTCAGCACCACGAGAGCGTTCTGCGACGGTTTGGGAGATTGGAGCGATTAATGGGAAGACTCCTCAACTTAAGAAACTAAGCTATTGGAAACCAAAGAATTTCCTTCTCCTCATAATTGAATTACCCTCGGTAGTTGAGACATCTCCATGCACAACTTCAATTCTACACCTACATTTACATTTACATGCAAACCGCACAAGCCATCGAACGTATGTAGAACGGTGCAGTTGTCAAATATTAGGGATTAGGAAACGTTCGTCACTAGTTACTTCCATTTCATTCTTTTCCTCACTACCTGTGTTGCTTTTTAATAAATGTGACCATTAGCGCATGACTGATTGAAACCAATATATGCGGAGGGGGGGATGTTGAATAAATTAACATATCTAAACACAAACGCTCTGGAAACCCAAGAACAAAGGTTATAATCCGTGGGAAAAAGGACTCCAAAAATACTAGTTACCTCCCTTTCCAACTTTACATTCGTAGTTCAATAGAGCGGTAAGTACGATTGCAAACGCCTACCAAAATGATATATTTTTGTAAAATCGGGGCTCCTGGATTTATTCTATAATTTCAAATTAACGCACACAGTTCCTTGAACAACAACCTACACACAATCGAAGATGTTTCTGGTGAGACATTGATTCAATTTCAATTCGAATTCAACCCAAAGACTAAGCTGGCAAGAGAAATGTTTTCATCAGTAAATGCTGATGGTCATCATTTACCGAATTTTACTTTATGAAAATAATGATATAAATGTAATTTATTTCGGAATCACTCAACGCAGGCGTCTGGTCGGATACCAAATATCGAATAGTATGTTTATTTTGAAATGTATATATATGTCTTCTATATTGTGTGCCACCATTTATCAATATACGGCTTTTGAGGTAAAATGAAATTTTACATTAGAAAATCCCACGTGTATTAAAATCAAAAGACAATATCACTCCAAAGTAGCCTTACTTTCAACTTAGAGAAAGACGTCTCCAGAAGGTGAACGTAAGCAAAAATCCCACAAAAATTTTAAATCCACTCTTAAATTTATCTGACTTCATTATTTTTAACTGTACCTATAATCTTAAATAATTTTTCTTCCTCAGAAAAGTCATTTATGATAAACACATTCTGAACAAATTTTTATAAAGGGCCACACTACGGACGATATCAATTCTGCTGAGGTCCTTGAATACCAGTAATTTGGCATCAATTTATTCAATCCCTCAATTAGATCGTTTGTACGTACAAAATGTTCAGACTACGTGTGATTCTGGCAAAACTTTATGGTGGCTCAAAAAAGCCCTGTTCGCAATTTGATGGTGCAATAATATCGGCTATGCGATTTGAATGTGTAATTTACGATAATCTCATATTCAAATAATGCAAGATAAATTGTTATAACTAGTATCACCTACCGCAGTGATGTAAACATTTTGTAGAGGTTTATTGCTTGATAACTACTATCGTGGCAAAATGTAAGCAATGCCGCCGAATGTACTGAAGTGACTATTGATTTTGTTCAAAAAGGAATTCATTACAATTTATTTCTACGCGTCGAACAATACCGCGCGAATGAAAGTATGATTAATGAGTAACCTTCCGCCTCTCTTGTGTGAAGTTTGAAGCTCCACCGAAAGATAGAAGCGAGATAGAGAATGTTAAAAATGGCAGATGCACGTTACAAACAACTTACTGGGATCGAATTTCTCTTATACGTGGGAGAAAGTGTCACATTAAATTTACGTGATTGGCCTTAAAGAAATTATTCACCCTATCATCGATGAAATAGGCTATTTGTTGTGTTTGTAAAAAATGGATACCCAAAGATACCGAGTCACAAGGACAAATAATGATAACGGTTATAAGAAAACATAAAAATATTTAAAAAACAAACTTTAAACGCTTGTTTCAAACGTTTCACTAGTTGAGGAATTTCCCACCCTTTCATTACCGTCCTTAATTACCTGACGTACTTCCCGGTCTGAAGAGCCTGATAGTGCTGACCAGACTTGGAACAACACCTTGGAAAATAAACCTATATATTTTAGGTCATTTTAAGTCTGGTTTATCTATTAGGCTCTTCAGACCGGGAGGAAGGGTATACAAGGATCGAAACTGAAGGGTAGGAGGAAGTTTAGGCTCATAAGACTAGTTGAAACATATTTTTAGAGGCTCATATGAGCCAACACTTCTTCCTACCCTTCCATTACCCTCCTTGTATACCCTTTCTTCCGATCTGAAGAGCCTAATAGATAGACCAGACTTGAAATAAGAAAAATAATAATACGCGCTCTCCCGGAACTGAGGTGCAACGTAGAAAAAACGGAAGGCGTGTTCTTTGTAAAGAAGCATTAGGCCTGACAGTTACGGCAGAGCAATATCCAACTCGCAAAGTTTTATGTTCCGTACTTTCAGAGAAACAAATCGCGGTGTATTACTACTTATTGAACTCCCCGTGAAGTGAAGACTAAGGGGAACGTAAAGAAAGAAGTGAGAGTAGGATAAGAGATAATGACGGGACACTGTGGCATTTGAGAGTGGTGATTGACGGAAGGGATCTCTCCAGATCGGACCCCCCATCAGGACGAAGGGACAGGCGAGAAATAAATCCCACTTCTCAAATACACATCCCCCCCCTCCCTCCCTCCCTCTCCCCCCCCTCCCCCGCTCCACTGCCTGCATGACACGCCTCAACCCCCTTGCCGTCACCTACCCTTCGTCTGGTCATTCTTGGTGGTGACGTCACCGAGGATCCGAAATCGGAAACCTCTCTGTCCCACCGAACGCTCTCTGACCAGAGAGAGAGAGAGAGAGAGAGACTATGTCCACGCGCACCACGTCTTCTTCATCTTTTGCTTTTACTACACCTCTCGTAGAAGCCTTCAACTAACGTCAGTGGCGCTTCTGTCGAATCTTTGATCGCCACTTTCGACCCGGGAAGCGAGTGAATGATATCACGTCAGTGCTCAACCCAAAGTGACCCTCCATGTTTCGTCAAGTTACGAAAATAAATCCATTCGCACAATGGGCAAATATATTCATACTTTCAAAAATATTCCAAAATGAACGATTTATTTACAGTAGCACACGCATGATATAGTTATAACACGCAATTTGCACTTTCATTTCATGTGACATAATCACGAACATTTATATAAATGTAAAAACTAGAGCAAGATTATCAAATTAACGGGATAGAATACTGAACCAAACAGTTATTAGGATTTTTAAAACCATTTTTCAATCATAAAAGACCTCGTGCTTTCCCGGCGTATTTTGTGAATGGATTCTTCTCGGGTCTTCAACCGGGTAAGTGTGGTATAAGACACTCGCGTCGTTACAACGGCCGACACCCATCCATAGTCATTAGTTCAAATTCGTTACCCTGACGACGATGGCCGGAGTCGGCCGTTGAAACTTTGGTGCCTTATACTACACTTACCCGGGTGAACACCCGAGAGTAATTTATTTAATTTTCAATTACCGTCTAACGAACTAAAAAATCAGATATTAAAAGATACACTTATGCATTTAAATTTGAATTTTTTCATTACTTGAGTCCGTTGATATAAAATTTAATGTTAACATTTCGATACTACTATTTTTTCTTTAATAAATGGTTGTAAAAAAGGTGGATGAGGGGTATTTATTATGGGTAAATATGTTGATGCATTGGGCTGTCATACTTTTAAAGCGAGAAACAGTGAAAATTGAATAAAAAACTTTGAATATGTATTCTACAATTACGTCTTAATTTTACGATGAGAAGATAAAATTGTAATAAAAATTAACATCCGTAATATCTTACAGACTTCACTACTTACATTCATAGCTATGATTCCTATACAGTTATTTCATAAAATTACTAAAGAGTTTTAAATTATTGAGTATAAGGCAAGAAAAATATATAGAATTCTCTAACGTGAAAATAAGTTTGAGACAATATTAGCTAGAGAGTAACATTTTAAGTAATATTCGTCTAGTCATAACAATTAAAATAATAGGTACTTAATCATGAAGCTAAAATGACTCATTACATGACACAATGCTATTTGGCACCAAAAATTCAGGAATTTTGGTGTTTTGAAAGTGAAATCCAAGCCTAAAAGCAGAATAATCTCAATCATAGACTACTCGCTTCATAGTATATGTCCCCGTGCTTGGAGTCCATTGCTTTAGTCAGTACTCGATCGAACATGACTACGATACTAAACGCCCGTTCATTCGCTATCGTATATGAACCATAGAAATAGAATTATTTTTTCTGTGGAAAAGTGCTGTTTTTTACTCTCAGTAAAGAAATAGAATTGTTCATAAGATGAATTCTGCATGTTGATCGGGTTTCCACCGCGTTCGTTGGCTTGGGTTGACAAGAGTTTCGCCACAGCTGGAATGAATGCTGGCGAAACTGTTGTCGACCCAAGTCAACGAACGCGGTGGAAATCCGAGCAACATGCAGAATTCATCGTATCCACGCCGCGGGAACCTCCGAAGGAACAATTTTTCATAAGGATTCCAATGAAACCATTTATCCCATTTATGCACCCCAAATTTATTAAATATACAATCCTATACAGAGGACGAACATGGAAAAGGAAAATTGACGCGAAAGAAATATATTTATTACGCTAGTCGAGTTAGCCTGGCGTGTAGCGTGCTCGCCGACTAACCCAAAGGTCGCGGGTTCGAGTTCCTGCCAGGGCATGGGTGTTGTGTTTGTCCAGATGAGTTTTTTCTAAGATATGAAGAGGTGCTAAGTGACCCTAGACGTCGATGCACCCTATAAAAACAAAAATACTACAACTAGATATAATTATTCTATAAAATTATCACAGTATAAAGGCCGAAATCATTTCGAGGGAAGGAAAGTAGGCGTTTGAATGGCTGGTCAAAATTTCCTCCGCCTTCCTTGAAATGGATCAAAATTAAAATGACGAAGTCTTCGATGACGCCTCCCAGCAAAGACTAGTTATATCGCTTCGAAGCTAGGCAAAGCGGAGGAGAATAGAAATATCTTTTATTGTTCTGGGATAAAGATCCCTTAAAAGATTGTTCAGAATACATGCCAATATGGGCATTATTAAAATATATAATAACAAAATATAAAATTATATGTGGTAATCAGTACATTTAGAGAAGAAAAATGAAAATTTTCTGGTCTCGAAATTGCACCAATTTTCGGGAAAAACACCTACAACTTCAATACACGCAACCTCTGGTAGAAGGCAGCAGTTTCACCAGTAGGCACTGATGGCGCAGATCAAGAGGATCGGCTCGGCATCAACTGCCTTAGCTGCGGGCGAGAGTGAAGTTCAGAGGAAATGGCCGCAGTACTGCGATGTGGAAGGCGAAGGGAAACTATCCCATTAAATATTTCCCTAGTAAATGCAACCTGAATTCACATATAAGGGCTAGAGTCAACCAATCTTCGTATTGAAGTACTGATGAGATGATATATACATGTGTGTGTGTGTGTGTATATATATATATATATAATGAACGAACACAGAACAATGAAACATAGACAAATAAATAAAAGACGAAACACTCACATTTTGATATTTCGAGCGACAGCTCTTCTTCAGAGTTGAGCTAAGAATGATAAGGGAGGGCGGAATGGGTGACTATACGGAAGGGAGAGGGGGAAGTGAGGGGAGTTAGAGGAGTTGGGAGTGAAGGGCATGCTGGGCTACCTGTTTGAATTAATCCCGGGAAATTTGAATGCTGATTGGGAGTGGATGAATGCTAGCTCTCGGGCTCTCACCTCTATGTTAGAAACTGATGCGGGTAATACTTCTAAGATGGAAAGGGAAAAGCAGCGGTCAAAAGCAGAAATCATGGGATACAAAGTGTGTTGGTATTGGAAGGGATGAGAAGGAAGCTGATCTGTTGGCGAAACGATGGTTGTTGATGCGGATAGAAAGAGGAGTGGTCCATTCGCCAATGTAGAAGGCGGGGCAGAATTTACATGAGAGACGGAAAATGACGTTTTTACTTAGGCAATTGGCTTGTGGGCGGGATGGATAAGACATAAGGGGATGCGTGAGGGGTGGGGCAGATTGTAAAAGGGGGCAGGTTTTGCAACGGAGTCGGTTGCATGTTGCGGGATACTGGAGGGAAGGGTTTTTTGAAATTCCGTGACAGAGGGGGTTGGTGGATTTTAAGATGTTTTTCAGGTTGGCGGGTCATCTATAGGTGACGGTGGGGCACTTGGGGAGTAGGGAAGAGGAAATATTGCTATTGTTTAGAATGGGGTAGAGTTATTTTAAAAAGGTCTTCAGTTTATGTGGTCCCGGGAAGTAAGTGGTGTTGAGGTTGAGTTCTCGAACAGGGTTGGAGGATTTGGGTGGTGGAGAGTAGGTGAAGGTAGAGGGGAGTATTTTTTTGAGAAGATTTTCCGTGAGGTAATTGTTGAGGGAAGGTCTGTCGTTACAAATACGGTGGCCGCGGATAGAGAGGGAGTTGGGGATGAAGCGTTTGGTGTGGATAGGGTGACAACTGTTATAGTGGAGGTATTGTTGGTGGTTGGAGAGTTTGGTAAGGACCGACGTATGGAAGTTTTGATTTTTTAGTGAAATGTTTATGTCGAGGAATGAGATTTTGGAGTCGGAAATGGAATGAGTGAATTTAACGGAGAAGGAAGAATTGAGATCACAAATGAATTGAAGTAAGGATTAATGCTATATGTCCAAAGAAGGAATATATCGTCAATAAATCGTACCCAAAAGATGGGCCGATGAATATGTATATATACAAAAAAATATATACACATAACTGATTATTTAAAAATTGTTTAACGGTATTTAATTTAATTTGAAACGTAACCATAGGCTTTTCGTTAAACATAGTAAAATAAGATATTATTTTAATCTTGGGTCGTAAAATTGTAAGGCATTTTATATACATTCATTTTAAAACCTTCCACTATTACATTTATATAATTTCAAAGAAATGAAATAATCCTTTTTCCTTTAAAAGTGGGTGAAATTCATACCACTTTTCAAAACAGTATTTCTTTAGTTGTAGAAGAGTTAAAGCAATTCTATTTTTAAAAATCCGAGTCTCGGGTGCGGCAAATTTTTGAAAAAAAATATTTTTCAAAAATGCAGCTCCTACAATGCCGATGAACGCGACTAATGGGTAACCAGAAGGGACTTGTACGTTGCAGGTCAAGATGATCCGTCTAGCATCAACTGTCTTAGCTAAGAGTGAAGTTGAAGGAATAGGCCGCGGCTTTGCGACGTGGAAGGCGAAGGTAAACTACCACATTGATACATATCCCTGAAAAAATGCAGCCTTGCTTTCACATATAATATATGACGTGACGGTACTCACGGCGAAATATTCCTGAGGTAAAATAGCCCCCCAATCGGATTTTCGGGTGGTTGCTACCGGGAGGGATATGTCAGTCAAAATGGATAATTGCAGCATTGGATCGTGAAACGTGAGGTCCCTTGGAGTGAGTGTGAATATTGAGAATGCGAAGATAGATATGAACTTTGGCTGGGGACAGACATCTTTGAAGTGAAATCAAGTGGGCTGGGGCAGACGACTTCTGGAGCGACGGATGTATAGGGTGATATACTCGGGGAGCGAAAAGAAGGTAGCAAGGCGAGGCCATCATACTCAGCAAGGAAAGGGGAAGAAGGGTTGAGACATATTGGAAGCACAACGAGAGGATCCTGATGGTGAAACTGGAAGCAGAACCCACGAGCACGGTGATAAGTGTGGCAACATCCAGATATCCAGTCGAGGAAATAGAAGAAGTTTAAGAGCAGGTGGATGAGTGAAAGCAGTAACCTTAGCGAAGTGAAAGCATAAGGGAGCCTGATCGTAATGTGTGACTGGAACTCAGTGATTGAAGAGGGCAAAGAGGGAAGCAGAGCAGGTCAGTTCGGAATCGGAAAGCAAAAGCTTAAGGAGGGATACTTCTGCAACAAGAAGAGAATGATGATAGCGAGCACAGCATTCCGATTAACCCAGTCGCAGAAAATACGCATGAAAGATGCCGGATACCGATATCATAAGCGGACACCAAATCGACTATATTCTCGTCAGACAGAGGCACAGAAATCAAATGAAACAGTGCAAGACTTATGCTGGTGCAGATATAAATGGTGACCGTAGCCTCGTGATCACGAAGAGTCGCCTGCTGTATATGAAGTTAGAAAAGGTCAATCACGAGCCAGGATGTTACACGTAAAGCTTAGAGGAGAATAAGAGTCGAGAAAGATTCGCTTTGGCGATTGACGAAAAAGTGGCGACAGGAAAAGTGACGATAACTGAGAGAAGATGGAATGATATAAATAAAGAAACAACAGAGGTAGAAGACGAAGATGCTGTGTATAAGGGAGCTGCTCTCGGAAATCCATGGACAACCACGAGGATCAGTGATCTCGTAACGGAAAGAAAAAAATACCGGAACACTAGAAGTGAATCAATTATTCTTGCGCCGGGTGTACTCCCCCCCCCTCCCCGTAGGTTCCTATTCGGATCCGGATCGGGATCGTGAAAAGGCGGTCATGACTGCTTCAGGGGCACGATTACTCCCTCCTCCTCCTACTCCCTCCCTTTCTCCTCCCTGACTTAAAACGACATTTCAGGAAAAAATTGGAAATAAAAATATCGAAAACTTCATCAGGACGTAAATCATTTTCGGATTGATTCTCAGGGACGCAATTCTTTGATTCACTGTATAATGGGCTTTCACAAACGTCTCTCAGCGAGTGGAAAAAAATGATTCCGGATACTTTCACTCGAGACGTGAATGTGGTGCCGTGCCGAATCATCTCGCTGCATCGGTTGTTCTCTAATGGTAAAAGGTTTATGTTCAATTGATACGCATTAAACAGAAAACCATAG
>WURS02020661.1:0-27648 GCA_011762765.2 Rhinocypha anisoptera | reverse complement strand
TGGAAGTAGCGTAACTCTCACAGTACTAAATCGTGGATGGCACAAAACCAAAAAAATGACAGAACTTGAACATTGAACAGAGGAAACCACGACCATATTATTCATTAATATATAGGAGAAAAATATTTGTCTCCTTTATGCACACAAAAAGGGTGAGAGGAGAAGAGTGAAAGCGTAGTAGTAGTAGTAGTATTATTATTATTATTGGTAGGTTGTTTGTGGCTCAGTGGGCACTGGGCGGTGTGTCGAAGAATCCTTAGCGCTCAGACTGGCACACCACCGTAGCACACTTACTATTAGCCGCACTCCTTTGGCGGATAGTGTCTTCGCAGCATGTTTGGATTTTACATGGATCCGGCAGAATTGACTCTGGTAATTATGATTGGCTGGTGGAGCTAGTGTTGGTGGTGGCCGTGCTGGGCCTGACACTGACACCATGATAAATGCGAGCACAAGCCAAATTGAGTCCGACACCGACGCTTCCTGCTTCTTCTCTTTGCGGCTTTTGGCGCGCTCTATTTGAACGGACACACTTTGTTTCTAATGTCGTTGCAAGTCATACTTAATTTTAATTATTTGCCATCTTTGATCAAAGATGCCTGTGTGCATCATCAACACATCACCACCATTGGCGCTAATTTGCTTTAACCCTACCACCCTACCCCATTTGTCTATTCTTTTGGGCTTATTTAGTTCTAAGAGAGTTTTAATTAAAATATATTTTTATTTTGTTTGAATGAGTATATTTTATTGTAACACCTATATATAGTTAACACTAGTTGAGAAGAAATCCACTTGCTAGGACATATCTTAAAGCAATTTCATCAACTCACAAGCTCGCTGCACGTCGGTGTGTGTGGTAGCACAAAGACAAGCCGAGGGATTTTCAGGATTTGGTGCCCGACAAAATTAATTAAATTTATTTTGGCTCAACTGGCTGGTTCACTCACTTAGGCCCAGTACAACTCACTGAGCCGCATATTTTCCATATATTAATAATTTATACCGCTCGTCTCCTGTCTTGGACCTCTCCTTTGGCTTTCACCCTCAATGCTTGTGTTCTCTCATTGTTGCTTACTTGCCGTGTCTCCTCTTTGTTTATAATTTGTTCCCTTTTTTATTGGTATCCGTGTCGATGGATACTGTCGGGTGGTCGGTTTGCAACCAGATAGAAACAGTCGGGATTTGCCTTACTGTTCACCGTAGTGATGGCACCACTGAGCGCTCACTCTGATTATACCATGCCCTACGCTTCTCTCCCTCTCTCATTCTCTTTCTCTCAAACTGAGTTTGAGTACATACCGTTTGCCAGACTTGAATTCGACTGTGTCACGTTTCAGACCTTACTGTAACCGCTCCCTTTATCAAAGTATGGTAGATTTTTCATCAACACTAAAGTAGCAATATTAATAATGGCAATCCAAGCTAATTTCTTCCTCTATTCATCCAGTATCTCATTGTGTCCGTTTTGTACGAGCACAAGTTTGTTTGTAAATTGTCTGCACTCTACACAGTGTCATCATGTTCCCATTTCAGTGCTCTGAGTAACCCATTAATCTGGTTAAATTTTAATTAAATTTCACTATATTCCGCAGCTCCGACATTGGGATGGCGGCAGGATTAGGGCTGACCATTGGCTATCAGAAAGAGTGTAGAAAAAGCAAAAGACAGATGGCAAGAGTGAGAGAGAGAGAGAGACTAGCTATCATGGTGGCAGTGAATAATTAAACTCACCCGGCCAGTCTCAGTGTTTTGCCTGTGCTGGTAGTTTTTTGCTCATACAAACACACATAGATGCAATCAGACTAAATCGAGCAAACGAGCCCGATAAAGGGCGCGCAATGGAGTGGTGTGTGGCGAGTTGGCTCACTGGCCACCGGACTAGCCACGATGCACGCGTCTCCCGTTATGGTCATGTTATCACTGGTAGCACCAATGCACAGTCCAGACAGGATCGAATCGAGATTAATTATTAATTTTTATTTTCGACAAGTCGACTTCACTGCACGCCGCGCTAATGGCCCCACTCGCTCAGGGCAGAGAAGTTGCTCGCTAGGAGAATGGTCTGGCAGACATAGAGACAGGTCCTCGAGTTAGGCACACACATCATCACCCACTGCCACGTTTCTTTCTGGCCCTAGTTCAAAATGATGCCCGTAGTGTTTTCGTTCAAATATCAAATAAAGTAGATGTTTTAAATATTTATTTAGTTTGCCAGTATATATTTTGTTATAATAAGTGCCACGAAGAAAAGGAAGGCGAATTAAAGCATAACATTTAGTTAGGCACGCTACACTTTGTTTATTTTGTATACTACATACCGAGATTAATTGTGCCTGTGGACTGTTTTGTGATAGAAGTAAATGTTATATTTTACTTTGTTTGTGTGGGTGATCTAGTTTGTTTTTGTAAGAAGTATTGTAATGTCAATTTGTAAATCAAAATCGATTTTCTATTTGTTATTGATCCAAGTCTGTTGTGGCAATATAATTGAAAATGGAAAACTTGTACGGATATATTCATGATGTATAGAGATGTGTGGAGGGAAGCAAATTTTCTGCCAAATGCTAAATTGAGTGTGGCGTACTTGATTGTGGTCGGTGGAGAAAGCCAAATTGGCAAGACGGTCCGAGTGGCGAGGTGAGCCTTCTCGTATGATCTTTGTTGTGGCACCATTAAGTGGAGTCCGGCCACAGGCAACTAACCAACACGGTGGCGAGGAGAGAGCTCAGTTGAGTCCAAACCCGATTAGTTGAGCTGATGTGCGCCTGTTCGCCTTGGCCGATTGTTAACCACCCGTGGTGCCATCGCGTCGCCACCCAATTACACTATTGCCAATGCTACCCAATTTAATTTAATTTAATTGTATATTCCATACTATCCAGTTCAAGCTCTCACACTGGCTTGCCCATTTGCCCGACGGTGCCACTGGACATGTACTACTTTAGACCACTTTACTCTAATTTTCTGTCTGCTTGTGTGTATAATATAATTCGTAAAACTCAGCTTAGCTATATGTTTGACATGACGTTGCTTACAAAAACCACAAATGGATAATTAACCTAAAAATTACTAGATACTTAGCTTGGAATCAAGGTTTGTATAAGGTTATCACTAGCCCAAAACAAACAATCCGATTATTATCAACTGCTTGGTGTTCGCAGAATACGTTACACAACACATACATATGCCAATCTAACTATCATACAAGCCTCACTCAAACTAACACACAAACTAAACGTCACGATAATCTTGTTCGAGTTTATTAATTCTATGTTATAAGTAATATTTTCTATATTTCTACTTCTTTCCTTATCTAATTCTCACAATATTAAACTAACTGCATTAATTTTAGGCATCTACAACTAGAACTTAGCTGATTCAAATTTCGGATATTTATGATATTGCTTTAATTTTTCGGCTTATCGGTGAGTTAACCAATTATACTGTACTGCTAGTATTTAGTTGTTGAGAAGTATTGTTGTAGAGATATATTGATCTGTTTTACTTTCTAATAATTGTTCTGTTGTTTACTGTATATATCCACTGAAAAACAAAATATTCACGGCATTGCTTTTGCTAGTTATACCTTTCTTCTCGAACCCCTCCGTAGAAAAGAATTAAAAATTCTCCAAGGACATACTTGTTTCTTTTTTCTCCCTCTCTATCTTCCTACCATTCCCGGCAGCGACCCGCACATTGAATGAAGATTGAGTCTAAGAAAATTACAGAAAATGAATGGGAGAGAGGGTGAAATCGAGTAGAGAACGGGAGAAGTATTAAATTAAAAATAAATTTACTTTTCTCTAAAGTTCAATTCTTTTGTTTTATACTCTTCCATATTAAACAGTGATTGTTTTTCCGTTTGGTAACTGGTTCTTGAATTGATCTGAAAGAACAGGGTACTCAATCTCTGTTGCGCTTGGTTCTCTTTATTGTGTGACAAGAATAGTAAGCTTTTTTATTTATTATTTGGAAAACAAACGGCCAATGCTCGATGCTGGACTTGAACAATGTTCGCTTTGCTATGAAGATGAAAGAATGTGCTAAACGATGACTCAGCTAACTTAGATTCCTGATTCGATTCCTCACTAAACAATTTGTTAAATAATCTAATTTATTGTTGATAGAGTTCAATGATTTCACATGCGATTAGTGCATTGTTTCGCAAGAGTACACGGATTATTCAGCATACTTCATACTTGAAAAATATTGTAAATATATATATAAAAAGTTGTAGTTTAACTATATTATAATATAAAAAATATACAATCTGAAAAAGAATTTTAATTCTTTAATTATGTTTGGAAGAAGAGAAAAGTAATCAAGTCAATATGTTACAGAATTGTCAAATAGTGTCGGTGAAGTGAAATTGTGAGTGGCACATGACCGAGTAAAACTTGCCCCGGTGGGTAGCTTGAAGGCCGATTGGCGGGGTCTGTCACGCGCCTCTCTGACGCCTGATTGGCTCTTGGCTCTACTCGATTTATGAAATTTTCAAACTGCTGCAATTAGTCTGTCGAGTCCACTCGATCTGACAGACCGCTTCTGTCAATATTTGCTCATGTCCGTTACCGACATGCGTTGTGTCCTATTGGTCCAAGTGTTGGATAACCAATTTTAATTAACTAACCTGTCTGACCAAATTTCTTTACTTGGTGCAGAATTCGACTTGAGGTCAACTCGAGGTGGCCACCGCTTTGTCTGATTGTGCCCTTTTGTTGTGTGCGCCCACGAGGTGTGGACGTGTGGACATGTTCACCGCTACCAGTCCTCCGGTAGTGAGCAACCCGGCGGCAACTGGTTCGGCCTCGGGCCCACATCACACCCACCATCCACACCAGCACGGCAGCGCAATGCACCACCACCCACACCAGCACGGCAGTGCCATGCACCATCTCAACGTGGCCGCCTTGATAGCCTCCAGCCATCATCTTGCCTCAGCTCACCCTCATCACCACACCACCCTAGTAAGCTTATGCATAGGCTAGCACAACACTATAGAAGCATGATGGTTGCATGTAGCGCATTTTTCACTACACCAGACCGAGAATTTTTACGTGCTGCCCACCACGTTTGTTACGATGGTAGATGGCACGTAAAAATTCTCGTTCTGGTGTAGTGAAAAATGCGCTACATGCAACCATCATGCTTCTATAGTGTTATGCTATTCAGTATTCCGACTTGTTGAGAGGACTAAGTATATCGCTCACGATTTCTCTCCTCAGCCAGCAGAGGTAGCCGCACTGGGCAGCACACCAGCCGCATTGGCCAACAGTGCTTGGCACCAGTACTCAGCGGCACTCGACCCATACGCAATGAAGCAAGCTCAACAACAGCAGTACGACTACCACCTGCTGATGTCGACCTTCGCCGCACCTCCCCCGCCACCTCCACCACCGACCTCGAGCTCTACTGGTGGCACTTCCGCTAGCAACAGCATCACTAGTTCGACTACCAACACTCAGGCCTCTCACACTTCCAATGGCCAGAGTTATTCGAATTCAAGTCATAGTGGCCATAATCACAATCATTCGCAGTACAATCACAATCCAGAGCAATCCCAATCACAAGGCACTGCGATTGGATCTCGCATGCGTGATCCAATTGCTTTCGAAGCCAATGGACACATTGTGGGTGGTGGCAAAGACTGCCAAACCGGCAGTGCCAACGACACCTTGGGTTCATGCTCCAACAACGTTCCCATTTTAACTACTCCTAGCGCTTCAAATCCGAACGGTTCTCTGGCCTCTTCTAGTAACTCGTCACTTTCTTCGTCATTGTCATCCATGTCGCCATCGGGCCCACCAACACTGGTGAGCTGTACCGGCACTAGTCCATCATCAAGTCTCTCTCCAAGCCATTATTCGGTAAGCAACGCCAGTGGTGGCGGCACCAAAGTTGGCAACTCGGTGACATCAACAGTGACTGGCGTTAATCTCAACGCATCTTCATCGGCCTCATCTTCCTCTTCGAGCACCAACTATTACCAGCCACTGAAAGACACTACTTTCACCAAGATCTTTGTGGGTGGCTTGCCGTACCACACAACAGACAAGTCGCTGCGTGCATTCTTCGAGGCCTTCGGTGATATCGAAGAGGCCGTAGTGATCACTGACCGACAGACTGGCAAGTCGCGCGGATATGGCTTTGTAAGTGTTTCTTTCACATCACTTAGAATCTACTTAGAAGCTAGCATGGTTCCCATGTGTTGTGACATGTGAAGTATACGTTTCGCACTAGCATGCACTAATCTGTTATGATAAATGGTGTCAGTCGATCACATCGACAGTTAAGGCGCTAAGATGATGATCTGCTCGGCTACCGGCGCCGGCAACAACGCAACCGACAGAAGCATATATATTAATAACTTCAGTGTGGGGCATAGTGATAAAGCTCCCAAGCTATGACATTTTGCCACCACTAGCACAGCACCACGCTAGGTCTGATGCTGCTTCGCATATTCGACTAATTTATGTCACTATTTGAAATTTTCCATTCCATAGCTGTACTGTGGGCGATGCTATCGATACGATTTGTATTGTGTCAAATATTTCTACCCTCCGCTAGATCAGTGTCTTGTCAGTTTCAGGAATGGTGCCGTGTCAGGGGCTTGTCTGACCCTCTGGTTGTCGGACTGTGCTGTCGTACCGGGGCTCCGTTCCGGTTGTGAAACCTGCCGAAGCGGATGCATTGTCGATGTTGGCCGATTGCCAGTCCCAGTTGTGCTCAAGCGCGTCCCAAATCGAATTGCTGTGTGTGTTCACTTACTGGCTATAGCCACCAGCAAGAGCGGTGTTTCTAGCATCAACCAGAAAACTTTCCATTCCAGCACCGACTCATGGTAGTGTGTGTGCGATAATCGAGTCTTGGTGTTGTCCTTAGAAAGCGGTGAACGATTGCTTGTTTGGTGGTACTGCAGACCAATCGTCCTCAGTTGAAGCTAGTCACTGCGAGTGGCGCCGGTAATCAGTCACAGTCAGTGATGAACCTTACTCTAATTGACAAGTCCCATCGGCCCCGATTCCGTTGTGAGCGCGCTCTGATTCAAACCTGGTCATACACACACACATACACACTCATTTCATGGCGAGGCATGGTTCCACAAAACCTGTCCGAGAGACACGTTGGCACGAGCGAGAGGTGACACTAATGATAGTGTTGGCGAGGTGATCAGTGGGCTTCTACCGCGCGTGTTGCACTATTTATAGCCAGGGTGGAAGTGAGCAGGGCCAAGTTGGACGCCACCCACCAGTGTCACGGCTGATCGTGGAAGACACGCTCGGATTCTATCTCTCCTTTGCTTACTGTCGTCTGTCCGCCACCTCACTCCGTCCCTTCTCGGTCCATTCCTTCTCAGCGGCCTTGTCGTCATCGCCTGATGATGTCGCCAGTGTGTAGCTAAAGTTATTTACATTTGCCTTAACACATGTAGTCTACGAGGCGGTTTGCAGTGCTATGCAGAGCTTGTGTGAACACAAACTCGAGCTGTGATAATCTGGCGCGCTTGGGATCAGATTACACTTTGCTTCCCAATTTGTCGTCGTCGTTGCGGACAGAATTGCAAAGGCGTTTTTTCTATTTTTTTCTGGGCCCTAGCGAGACATATCCCTCTGGCTCTTTCTGCCTCATTATCACCGGTGATCGATGGCAGGCTTCAATGATTTACTCGCATTCCTACTTTCCTCTGTTGTTTGATTTATAGCTTTGCTTGCTTTTCGTTCTACCAACTCGAAATAGAAGTAGTAAAATTTAAAAGTTTTTACATGTAAAACAATGCATTATTTATCGGTGCACTTGGAGGGGGAGCGACACGCGGTGTGGCACGCGGGTAGGCAGAGACAATAAACATGTGCTCACTCTGGCGCTTCGCTTCCTTCGCCAATGCTCTCTCTCTCTCTCTCTCTCTCTCTCTCACTTTCTCTTTCCAACCATAGTTGTTTGGCTCACTAGCTTGCCATTTGCATATTGACACAGTGAGCAAATCAGCGACACTCAAGATGCCGGTTGAATTTGGTTCCACACAAGGTGGTGTTCTACTCAGCTGGTTCTTGCTAAGAAAGTGATTGGGCAAGCATTTGAATGTAGCAAGCCATTGTAACTCATTGTCTTGTTAGTGAATTGATTCCGGCCACTCGGAAACCGGAACTGACATCGTTTTATCTGTGCTCGAATTTTGCTATTGGTTTCTTTTGAGACTGCTAAATGAGGAAACCTAGATGTAGACCCTAGGTTAGTTTTGCTTACAGCCAGACACTTAGGTGATGGCGGTTTTCTACTTGTTAGTGGCACGAGCACGATTGACAATGACAAGTGACCTAGAATCGACTTGAGTCGCCACTTCACTTCACCTGGTGCAAATTCCATTACCACTCGAGTCGAATTGGCCAAATTGAAATTCCACTCAATGTCATCCATTGTGTCTTGTTGGAAGTCTAGTAAGAGGAGATCGCGCGATGAATATTAGCCCCGCATCAGGCGGCATGTTTGCTCAGCGGTGTTCGACGCGGGGCTCGTGTGGCTTGCTCCACACTAACATTTCTAATCGCATTAATTGACATTGTGGCTTGATTTGGTTAGTAGCGCGGCGGGTGCATTAGGTAGAACGCACCGGTCAGCCAAATGCTTTGGACAAACTTGGTAGCACGGTAGAATGTTGCGAGGTTTGCGTGCATCTCCATGTGTCGTATTGGTGTTGCAATCGCGGGCTAGGCCCAATTGGAGATACCAAATTAGTTTGGCCAGTCGTCATCTATCCAGAACAACGCGAGCAACTCGTTTTATTGTTTTATTTGGTTCTCATTTTTATAGACCAGCAATAGGAGCAGCCGGGTGCCATCGTGAATTCTGTGTTTGCATGCGGCATCACTGGCCGGCACGCTGGTCTCATTGTCTAGCCACAGCTGTGGCCTAGTCACTCGGCAACTCGTTTTGATCTATTGGCCCAGTTGTTGTGCCAGAGAGACGATTCTCGTTGGCAGACTTTCTCAATGAATGTGTGTTGTAAAGATTTTGCTCGTTTACTTTTATTGACTTACTTCGATGCAGATGACCAATTTGGACTACTCTAATTAACAAGGAGAAACAATAGACAATGTCTTCTTGGTGCCATTGGTTGTTCCTGCAATCGGTACCAGTGTCGGCTATGCCTTCATTGATCCATACTGTCGCCGTTCAAATTGTCTTTGAACACTTTTAAATATTTCATTTTGAAAAGTACTCTTCAGTAGCAAGCTCAGCTAGCAAGACTGATTTGCAAGAAGCAAATCATTTTTACGGGAGTAAGTGCGGTGAGTGAGTGAGTGTGTGTGTATGTATGTGTCGAGCTTCACTCACCATCGTTTATTGAATTAGTTAACGGCAAAAAAATTAAACTCTCACTTTCTGTCGTGCGCACCAGCCGCATCAAGGCAGCATGTTTGCCTGGTACTCCGAGTCGACACAGACACGGGTTTGTGTCGATCGATTAATCGATAGCACTGCCTGCTCTGGCTTGGCCGCTGTGTGTTATCAAGTCTCACTGCCGACCGACTCGGTGTCTGGATCGTGTCCTGCACGCTTGAAATCCTGCGATTCGATCTAGCTCTCTCACCAAACCTTGGCTAGGCTTGGTGCGCGCGTCGAGGCTCGAATTGATTGAGAAAAGAGAGCTCTGTGTCTTCTCGGGTGCATGGACCAGTCTTTGTTTGTCTAGCTAACATTGCCAGCAGACTCACTGATTGCCCACGCTGTCCTGTTCTTCACTGTGCAGTTTGGTCTGTGTTATCATTGTTTCCTTCTCCACATCTTCCTTTCTTGGAACTTTATTTATCTATATATATTTTATTGATTTGATTGATATTTCAAGCTGCACTTGCTTTCTCTATTGATATCTCGTTGACTCGGTTCCAAGTGTACACAAAGAATGAAAAGAGGTGGGGCCACCGACAATACGGTAATGAGCAGCAATATTTTGTCTGCATCCAACTTTCATAACTTGGGGGGTTTAGTAATTGCAAGCATGGCAATGGTGAGCAAGTCACACTCGTTATCAGGTTGATGGCATCGATTGCACTAGAGATGTTGAGGGCAGAAAGCGCTTGCGTGGCCCCGCCGGGTCTCATTCGCTACTCTCGAGCTCACTCACGCGCGTTACTTCATCTGTCATCACTCAACTCGCAATCACTTCAAGCGGGCGCGCAAGTAGTTTAATATTTTAAGATTGAAAACTGAACCAAACTAAATAATGCATGAATCGAGACAGTACTTAATTCACCATTTGGCTGACTCACACGGGTGCCGAGAGGCAGTGGTGGCGCTAGATTATGTTACACTGCAGCCCAGTGACACAGACACAGCGCGCACCCTGACAAGCAAATGGCTGCATTCAAGTCAACGACGAGCCATTCGGGGTGTAGGTTATGAAAATTTTATTTCTTGATTCGCCCTTGCTCGCGTCGAAGTTCCGGGGAAGGGAGTCAGCTTGTCTGGGGGTGTCGGAGCTCGATTTAATTGTTTCCATTCGGATGGTGCGACGGCCGTCACCACCAACCGACCGACCGAGTGGATCACTTCGCCACACTCAATGCACGATGGTGATCGCTTGCGTTCCATTGTAATCGTCAACGGGCGCGAGTCAACTGTTAAGTAAATTAGAATATTCTGGGCAGCGACATTGAGCCAGAGTGGGAAAATAGATATATTCCGGGGTTGCTTGTCGAAAGATGAGCAGAACAATGAGCCATCAGAATGACACTATCAGTCTCGCTTTTCTCTCTCTCTCTCTCTCTCTCTCTCTGGCTCCAGTTCTTTACAACAGCTAGGAGAATGCAAATAGGAAGGAAATTGAATTAGGCCAGCCATTGAGCTGTGCACGGGCGGGCGGGGAGGGTGAGGGCGCTTCATTGCCACCGTGAACCAACTCGAGGGACCTCTCAAGCCAAGATCGAGGACAGGCACCCCTCGATGATGTCGTCTTACCAGTGTTTCTGAATCACAGAAAATAAAGTCGAGTAATTTTCTTAATGATTTGCTGCCATTTGAATTTGGCCAGATCTCACTCAATGTCGAGGTTCACTTTTGGATATTCTGTGTGGCGCGTATCAAAATGTAATTTTGTTTCGAAATAGGAGTGGGAAGCTTTGTTTCTTGCATTATTTCGGTGAGCAATCATTGAAATGGCAATGGGTAAGCCAAAAATTGTGCTGAACAATAACCAGACCTGAATCACTTTTGATCGCAATTCTAATATGGAAGCAGACCAATTAAAAATTCCCGAGTGACGCAAATGCGTGCATTGCGATGAGCGGTAGTTTATGAGCATCAATCACCGAGGCTCACCTTACTTTCCCTTACTTCGCATAGGTATTTTCACTGACCGGTCCAATTTAAATTTTCCATTCGATCCGCGCTGGTGCCCAACAAAGGCCACTTTTAGTAAGCTAGTACATAGATAAGTCCCGCTGCCATCGGTGATTTATCATGATGCTAGGGAAGGTTCACCTGACCTCAATGGTAGTACTTGAATGAAGTCTGATTGGATGGCCAGAACGAGCGTTTTTGGCTTGAGTCAATCGATTGAGAATTAAATCGGTTTGATTAATTGGCAAAACGTCTGCCGAGTGGCATCGGCAGAGTGTCCGCTTTTATTAGTGCAGCCTGTCTGTGTGTGTGTAATGTAATTATCAGTCATTTGTTTGGCCCACTGGCCGGCTAGATCGAAATCTGTTTAATCAAGTAGAACCTCGCTTGGTGTCAGTGAGGCGACAGGCTATGCTGACACACTGAGTCTCATTGTTGCCTCTGTCCAATCACTCATCGCTTTTCGGGGTTTCTTCTTGTCCCTATTGTTTCCTACTAATTTCCCGTTCGTATCTTCACTTGGTTGCTCCAATCAATTCTCAACAAAGTGAACCTCGAAGATTGCTTGGAAAAGTAGGCACACGCATCAATCTTGCCGATCTAGTGAGCGGGTAGAGTAGGACTTGGGTTTTACATTCTCACATCTACCGGCCGGTGTCTTTCCATTCGAACCGCCGTGGATTTATGGCGTCAGTCTTTAGCACTGATAAAAGCTTATCCTCTCTGATTTGTCTACAATTGGCGCGTTAGATGATGAGACGCTCGATTTAATAACCCATCAAAACAGTGAATCGATGCCGGCAAGGCAGACGACGCCGATTGTCTATCTACTACTTAGTGCATGTGATGCGGTGTCGCATTGCTATAGCAAGTGGATCGATGGGATGCCATCCGATCATCACTCGGGTGCCGATAGACGAGTCGAGCCGGGTCATTTGTTCCACTTGTCGTCTGTTCACATTTCCAATCAATTAACTCTGATACCTTGACCTCTTTTGGCATACCTTTTGGTTACTATTCACTACTTTTCAATGGCAATAAACTTGAAACAACAAAGATTGATTTGAATATTTGGTCATAGGAAACCGCAAATGAGCAAGTAAACCTAATTGGATTGGCGAATATCTAAATTGAATGGTCATAGAGCTGCACAAAGCTGATGGATGTCACTAGTGTGCAGGATCCGTTGGGAGGCGATGCGCACTACACAGGCATTCGTCTTCATTTAGCCTCACCGATGATGGCAGATGTCTACTTGCACACTGCTTGGTTTTAATGTAAATTGATAAGGTTAATTGTAATTAATACCACCAAATAGCGCCACTGTTCCCAGGATGGTGTCTCGCCGAGGTACAAGCCGGCTCAAGGATCAAACTTCACTGCTAAGCTCACAATCGGGTTATAGCTGGAACGGAGAGATGATTTGTGAGTGGAGTGGGGCAATGGGAGCGCTGTCCACTTTCATTAGCGCGCGCTCCACCGATGACTGGCCAACCTAATGGCATCTCAGCGATCATTATTGAATTATTTAAATCATCATTCGCTTTGGAGTGGGAGTGCAGTGGCGATGCCGCCCAAGCACGGCATCACGTCGTCTCTGTCCCCTCGGCACGCTAGCCTCACCACCAGTGGCCCACTTCCTGGCGCTATATTAAAATTTGTCTCCAGATCTTACCCTGCTGGAGATGCCCTTTTCAAGATTCGTTTTAATTTATGAGCCTCAACTCTGGTGAGATTAGATTGCATCCGTGCAAATCAAAATTGAACCTTAAACTTTTATTATCTTTCTTATATATAATTACACAAGACTATGATAAATTTCTTAATTGGTTATAGTATACACTGGGTTATATGAGATAAACGATTGTTATACTTCATTTAAGTTTAAGTGTTTTGAAATAGGATCAACATGAATTTTTGAAATTGCAATTTTTTAGTTTTGCCCTGTTCAAATAGCATTTTAATGTAAACATTTTTATGAAACCTTGGTTAAAATGAAACTTTTGTAATAAAAAATATGCCATTTAAATTATTCTTTTATTAACCAACTTAGTGTTGGCTTGAGGTATTTGAGGTAACAGGAGTCCAGAGTAAGGTCTTTTTTATTTGGATTTGAGGTGACATTCTCACTTTTGACTCGAGTCCATCGACTACGAATTGAGTTTTACCAATGTTTAACTAGAGAAGAATCAGAGAATGAATGAATTAATTTGAGTTAAAAATGAAAACTCCCGACAAAAGATTGAAAATGAAAGATTGAGCTGGGCGAAGAGCGTGAAGTAAGCAAGTTGCAGCAAACTATCGTCGGTGGTCGCGTCGCCGACATTCTCCGTTCCGAGCCGTTATCTTCTCTCTCCTTGTAACGTTTTTATTCTCTTCCTCTCCTTTTTATTCCCACTTTTGCTTTCTTGCTGTTTTCCTCTATGTTTTCTGGTTGCCCGTTTAAATGCTAAGAATTTTTATTGAAGCTCGTTTGGAAACTAGTGTTCATGGTTTGTGTGTGTGTGTTTGTTGATGTGTCTAGTGTTGGCATCTTTATTTATAGCGATAGAGAGCGCGCCCGGTGTAGAGTGGAGTAAAGCATAGACAATTCTACTTGTGTTCTCTGACACTGTTTTAAAATTGAAATGTGTGCAAACGTGTTTGAACCATCACCAGGATGTGAGCAAAGTGTATGTGTGTGTGTGTGTATTACGATGGTCGTGTTTAATCGGTGCCATTAATTGCTGTCATCGCGATTGGCAGTGGCGTTGCTTGCGAGGCGGCGATTTGCACTTATCACTTGCCTCTGCCAATGTCAGTGCTTTAGATTCTACTCTCGCTGACCTACCACTCTCTGGTCATGTCGAGTCGTAGTCATTTGGATTAGAAAGTGTCGCCCGCTTCACTGCCCGTCTCGAGTCCCGCATTTAAACTACTAATTGGCCTTTTTTCTTTTCTGACTCGCAGCTATTTTCCATTCCATTTTCGCTATCCCCGGTTCTTGTGTTAATTTTCGTGCAGCGAGGTTATCTCTATTGGTGCAGACAATTTCATTTCTGCCATCAGCGCTCTTTGCCTCTCCTTTTTTCTCACTCACTGGTTAACTAACTAACCCTCCACTTGAGTATTTGTCTTTGTCGTTGTCTCTCGTTTTTGCTTACCGCTTTGGCATCGTTTTCGACTCTTTTGTTGTTGTTGTATTAATTGACACCGTCGGGCCAATTGAATTTGGCACGTCGAACCACTTCGGCATGCTTTGGTGGCACATGGTCTCTGGCCAGTCGAGCCACGCACACACTACCTCTACGTCGATTGGCTCATTCGCCGCATCCTTATTCCACTCGGCCTAAATATGTCTACTGTGCCAGACTACATTGTACCAATTCGGGGGGTAGAAAGTTATGTTGGAATCAATTACGGGCAAATGCCAACCAGGTTTCTTCTTGGCTGCCTAGAACGAATCCTTTAGGGCTAATGCTTCACTTTGTTCCACTGTGGTATTTCCTTCTTCTCGATGACTCGCTCCACTTGGTTTCTACTAGTTTCGTCAACAATAATGGAAAAACCTTCTATTTTATTAACGAACTTGCTGGCTTGCAGTGCTCTGTGTGTGTTGGCAGATGTTCTCTTGAAAAAGACAGCGGCGAACGCTATTTTCAGTGATGCACACGACCAACAAGAACAAGGAGAGGGAAGCGAGACACGAGCAGGCAAGACAGCGACACCGAGAGTCAATTAATCGCCCCATTTGATCGTTTACATTCGACTCGTAGCTCGGTGCACACACTAAGATCGCGGTAGTATCTCCAAATAGCCGATTCGGGACTTGGCTTGAGGTTTATTGCTGCCCAACCACCAATGCCGCTAAATACAAACTGTGACTGCATGGCTGACGCGTCATGTGTCATAGCACGTACTTTATGGATGGACACCAAGTTGTCAGGTTGCACTAAGTTTTTATTTTGTTACTGCTTGCTCTTCGACTTTTAATTTGTGATTTTCAATATTTGAACAATTTGTATTATTATCAAATTTCTGTTATATTTAGCGAAAATGTTATTTTATTACTTATACTTATTTCATAGTTATTAACCACAGCAATAATAGAAACAATGATTGCCATTGCTAGAGCTAGCTGAATCTACCCTCAAGGTCATTGGTGTTGATTAGGCTGACAAAGGTGGGTCTGGGTGACCGATTACACTAGAGTATCGTACTATTCGGTATTACGCTTTTCTGGTGTTGTAGGAGCACTGTGTGTTGGTCACTTCCGTGCTCGATCGAGCTAATCCATTATGGTGCTTGCAGTGTTGAGTGTCCTGATCAATAATGTATGGCTACTGGCACTGGTCACCAGCATTGACACTACCTATCACCGGTGGTGCTCGCCCCAATTGGCTTGCATTGCCAATTGCCTCGAATCGTCTCTAGTTAGCGAGCGAAATGATCTACGTCACTTTACCCAATGGTTGGTATATGTCGAGACCATATCGCCATTTGTTAACGCTTTTCAATCAAATTCACCGAGTGACACATTTTTAATTTTAACTGGATCGACCCGTGGTGGAAGCATTATGCAGAGCGGCATTCGCTCATGCCTGGATTAGCAAGCGACGCGCTGAGGCCTAGGTGATGCATGTCAGTGAATGGCGACGAGCTCGAGCTGTAGTGAAGCAGAGCCTCTGTCACTGCTGCTCGGTCTTACTATGCTTACCATCAGTCTCAGTGTCTCCGCGTGGCGGGCACTGGCCATAAATCAATTCGATGCATAACTGCTCTGATCCGATGACAGTTTTCCCACCACCAGCTCTCCTACCCAGTCACTGCTTACTTCCTCGCTCGACTCACCAGATTCGATCTGTCCCCAACGAGCTATTGTTATTGATTGGAGCAGCTGGTGCAGATGTCGATGGGTAACCCAACACTAGTGCGTCAACCATTCGGTAAACTTCTTATAACTCAGTTCAGAAGTCTGTGCTGGTTTGAATGCGAGCTTTGCTCAAACTATTCGAAGTCTACTCGAGCAGACTTATTACTGATAGTTATTATGAACAAACTTGGTCACTTTCAATTAGTGAATTGGTTTTCGAAAATAAGTCTACAAACAACAGAGCGTATTATAATTATAGAGTCAGAGCATCTGAATTATCTACAATGATGCTTCTTTTATTATCATGTGTGAGGATAAGTCATTTATGACTAAGGTAAAAAAGTGTTTATTCTAATAAAGTTTAATTAAAGCAAAGCTAAAAAAGAGCTCGAAACTAGCTTAGGCTTGGTTTAAGTGATAATAGGATGAGTAGTTAGTAAAACCGTGTGGTTTTTGAGGAACACATTGTGCTGCTTACGTCTGCAAACGTCAGCGACAATTTTAAACGAACTGCTACTTTACGTGTTAGTCGCTCACTTGTCTCCAAATTTCACAATAGACTTTGTCAAATTTGCTTTATCCGTTAAAAAATTAATATAATTATATAACATTTTTGATAAAGTATGGAAATTTTTCACCCATGAGAATAGTTTGAAATTTTTTTCTAATCGATTCTTGGATGTTACCAAAAGCTTTTTAAAAGAATATGTTTTGGAAAATAGCACATATTACTTTGCAATCAGCCACAAGGTTAGTATGAAAATTGAACGTGCTCTATGCTCTATGACGTGCTGGATTGAGACTCTAGGTGTGTTGGTACACCAAATGTAGTGCTGCACAGAGGAGCTGTTACAAAGGGGCTGCAGCGGGCTTGCCTGCAACCCGAGCCGTCAACAGTGAGAGTGCACCCCGTCTTGTTTACTTTGGATGTTAACTTTTCCTGTTGCATTTGACCCAGAACTGAGTGGGGCCTATTCAACTTTTACTATCGCCACCAGAACCGGCAACATCTCAGCACGAACACACGCACTACACTCACACACACAACGCTTCGAGTGTGTTTACTTTGTCGATCGGTGCTAGCTGCCGCCAGGCTTGCCCACCTCAATCGTTTAGTTGCACCTTGGTCCAGAGGCTAACGGGAACCAAGCGACGTGTTTCTTTCTTGTCAAGCACGACCATTTTGTTTTGAGCCTCTGCGTTAGTTAACGTTTACCTAAGCAATATACGAAAATTACTTTGTAAAGAAATAACAAAAACTATTGTCTAATGGAATATGAAAATGGCTTAAAGTTATTAAAATAAGCTTAGATGTCAACTTGCTTTATGTTTGTACTTTATACAGTGTGTCGGGTGAAGTTGGTCATTACCGAGAAAAACAATTAGAATGGAGTAGTATGAGTAGTTGAGCGGTGCTATTTGGCAAAACGAATACAATGGTTACCTGGTCATCTAGGCTCTAAAGGAATGTTGTCCTTGCAGGATGGTATTGGCAGCAATGCGGTAAGCAATTAGCGCTGAGGGTGTTTGCTTGTCAACTTGGATCACTGTTTGCCATAGTCAGATTAGACATTGTTGTCGTAAAATGGCACTGTACAACTTTCTACTGGATCATTTGTTGGCTTCGAATGAAAGTAACAACTGGTGAATGCAGATGACCAGAAAGACACAGACCAGTTATGCTTGGGCAAATGAGATTTGTTGCCAACAAAAACACCAGTACTCGTTGAAGAATGCATTCAATCAATTGGCACTAATGACATAACAATTCATAGAACGAAGAGTGATTTGTACGTGTATAGAAAAGGAAAACTAAGATAGAAATTAGTTGACATAGAAAACACGCATTAACACATTTAGCCGAGTTAAGCGACAGTCTTCCGGTGGTTCCATGTGTTCTCTGGCAAGCTACTGTCAAAATCCGTGCAATATGAATAAATTCAAAGGGATTGTTGTATTTTATTTATCGATGTTGTTTGGTAGTATGGCGGGGTATGTTGTAATTAATGAACCAGATAGCACGACTCGGCCAAGTGTCACATCGAGCTTGTCCACTTGGCCGATTGTCACCGTCGGAGCGTGGTTTCTGGCTTCTGTTTTAAAGTGGCGCGCTTACATGTTTGCATAGCACCGACTAGTGCCGGTGCTCGGCTACGGAAGGGGCAATATCAATCATGCTCTGTGCCTTCACTCCTGGTGCCAGTGGTTCTCCCAGAGCTTGGTGCGATATCAGCTAGGCGGCAGTATTAGTGCTGCTAAATAGGCAATGTGCTAGCGCAACACAATACAGGCATGACTGGCCAAGCGAAATTATGCTAAATGATTTGATTACACTTGTGTGCACTTGGTTCGACTGGGCCACTGCTGGTGGTCGGTGGCGTAGTCGGTGGCGTAGTTGACGAGCCCCACAACAAACCCCTCGCGTTACTAGCTTGGTGGAACACAGTGGACCACCGTAGCGTACCACCGAACCAACTTTGCTAACTTGCACTCTATCCCTTAGTCTACTGTGCGAGTTTTGCTTTTGGGCTAGTTCCTCTTGCACACCAAGTTACAAATTTCGTACTATTTTCTGAAGCTACTATGAGCCAAGCATCACTGAGCTCGATGTAACACGCTATGGCAACATCTTTATCACTCATTATCGGGGATGGCTAACGAGTGTTCGCAAGGCACTGTGACGGGTGAGTAGGTTGGTAGGACTGGCATCGACCACCACTGCCTTTCTTTCTTCCCACATCCATGCTCTTGCATCTGGCTAATTAACTCTATTAGGCATTGCGTTTGCATACTCATCTATCACCGGTCACTCTGTGCCATGCTATTCACTCGTTTTCTCATTTTGGTGACAACTCTCCCCCTCTTTCCTTTCTCTCTTTCTAACGTTTCCTCTCATTTAACTAATGTTTATCAAAAGAGTCAATCTAACTTTGAATCAACAAGGAATTTTTAGATTCTTAAATTGGCATGTTTGCTTAAACTATAAAATTTTTATTAACCTGCACGAGTGCTATTTAAATGAGTTTGATTGTGTATTGACATTAAACGATTGTGCTGAGAAGAGATAAAATTAGACCATTGAGAGGGAGAAAGAGGGGAGTGGGAAAGTGAAAATAGCGAGTGAGGGGATTGTTGGGAGGTGAAGCGCGATGGCATATGCCGATGTCGGATGGCCACTTTTTGTCTCTGTTCGGACTCGATAGTGGCGGCAATGCACCAAGGCGACAATGGCGGTAGTGTGGTGCGTACTGCCGCCATGTGCATTTATCACCTAGGCTGCTCTCTTTATGGGACGTTGAACACTAGCCATTTGTCACCTCGCCAAGCTACCAGTCTAATCTTGACTCGCCTCGGTCTGGCTCTAGCCGCCAAAACATGTTCTTGTCGGCCATCTTATAATTTGGTCTACAATTGGCGCCACACTGCCAAGAACAGAGGTTGGATTTTTAAAGTGGACCAACATTGGACAGAGGCACTAAGAATGCTCAGTGGACAGTGTGCCAGGGAATGGCACCGAGGATGGCAGTGCGTTGGGCCGGAATGAACAGTGCACTCGGTGCTGTCCACCACTCATCGAGCGAGCGAGCCATTGTTCCGGTGAGCCATTTCTACAATGCTAAAGCCAAGGCGTGCACCGCTGTGATGACCATTTAGGAGCAATATCAGTAGCGCTGCCAGCACCCTCCATCCAATACTTATCACCACAGACAGACCGGAGACAAGGCTTTAGTTGAGCGTGAGACGAGTAGTAAGCTAGTCTGATTAAATCTCAATTCTATTTACCGATGACGACTCTAGGCGAAATGAGATGAGAGAAAGGCTTAGAGACCAATCGGGCTCGTTCCCATGATCTCCAACGTCTCGCCTCAGCACACCACATGTCTTAGTTTCGGGTAGCGCGCGACAAGAATTTATTAAAATCTGCACTGTCAAAATTTAATTATGTTTCTACATGTGAGCTTAATTGAAAACGAAGGTTGTTTCGTTTGAAATAAATAATTAATACCGAGTGATTATTAATAAGTATATAAAGGAATAAGCAGATCTTTTCGCAATGTGCATGTTCGATCGTAATTTATTATTCGATGCTCGCTTACCACACATTTCTCCATCTACTCTTAACCAGTTCATGCACCTTTATTAGACTAACTCCATGCATAGTAGTGGCTTACTTATAGTAATTTGGTTCGGTATTTGTCACGATCAACGCCAGTCAACTTGCATGGTAAAGCTTGATTGTGGTGTTAATATTGAGGTTGATAATGAGTGTGAAGCAAGGCGAAGGCAAGTAGTGACCAAGCATGAGCTTGATGGTTATGGTGGTGAAACTAGGTGTTTAGCTGCCGGCACTGCAAGCACATGGCTCGAGTGGTGCGAGTCACCGCACAAATCTGCTGTTCTACTGACGATCTTTTTCCATTATGTTGATTGCCAATTCTGGTCACTGCCGCGCGCGCCTTTGTGGCCGGTCTGCTTTGGGCCAATTTGGTGTTTGTTGCTAGACTCACGCCTCCCTGCAGCCCACGCGCTAGACTTGACTGCTTCTCTATCTTTTAATTAATTACTCTGATAAACCAGTGGACAGAGTGGCGTGCGTTTAGTTGCTTATTGTAAGGCCGGTTCAGTGAACAAGGCCTCAGTGTCGATGGATGCGTGTGTGTTATTAAATTGGTCAAGTCTGTTGGTAGCGACAGCAGTGACAGCCAAGCGACCATGGTCAGTCAACAGTCTCGAGATTGAGCTTCTTGATTGTCTGTCTCACTACTTGGACTAGCTGGCTTAATTCATTTGTTTGTCCAAGTGCGCGCGCTAATAAACTGGACGGCATGACAATGACATATCTGTCAACAGTATTAGTACTGCTTGCCTATTGGCCTTTGCCTTGTTGGCCCAGATGCCCCGAGTTTGTCATTTGGTTTGGTCATCAGTGCTTGCTCGCGAGAAAGTGGCCACATTGTCGCACCCTTCAACTCTGCTTCGATCCAAGTCACTAGCTGACTGACTGACTGAGTGAGTGAGTGAGCACCAGTGATCTGGTCCAGTGAAATTCGACGCGCTACAATCTGAGTGGAGCGCAATGCTATGTGAGTTGGCTTGAGCGCGCCACTCGAGCACCATTTGTTCCCACCCGGTTGTTTGTTTTTTGCCACTTGGCCTCTGATCGCGACAACTATGGCAACTGAGCCATAAGTCAAGTGTCTGTTCGCCGCTGAGTGGCTTCTTCTCTCCAAAGTCTATTCTTTTTCTCCCAATTAGTGATCGATATCTAATTGCAATTCAAATACTATCAAACTATTTTTAATTCGTTACAATTCATTGTGGTAAGTGTTTGGAATGAGTCAAGATCATTAATCAAGCAAGTTTATTTTGTTGAAGCACCAGTTTCAGTTTTGTCAATTTAGCTACTTTAACTTTTTTGTCAAAAACATTGAATATTGTTAGATATAAATACAGAAATAAGCCAGTAATATTTTATTTTGGTGATTGTTTTCTGGATAAACCTGATAAAATGAATGGGGAATGATTAGATGCCAAGTGCTAATTATCGCTTCGATGTGAGAGACGGCTTGAGAGTATGGCGCCTTGGTGGTACCTAAGTGATCACTGATTGCAATGAGTAGTAGCTTGTATTAATTACTCTGCTCACAGTGCTTTCAAGCAACTATATGTGCTCTTGTTTGTCACCATCTTGTCACCATTGGGAATTGATGGCGCTCTCATACCAAATTCCAGGCTTGCATTGATACCAATAGCAAACTTATGAGCACAGCGGATTGGGGCGGGTGGTGTGGTCGATGAGTAACTCGCAAGTGACGCCCTTTGCGCTGCTCGCTTCATCAGTGAAGCCAATTTGATTCTAAATTGAATATGTTTCCAGACTGTTCGACCGATTGAGTTGTGCCTACTCTCCTTGGTTGATTTAATTTGGTAGTGCATCTCTAACTGGACCACGCGGGCCAGCCTCCTCTTCAGTTTGACTTGGCATTGCTATCTATCAACTTTGCTGGAATTTAAATTTATTTTTATTTTTCCCTTGCTCTGTGATCCGAATGCTTGCGCGGTCAAACCAAATATGTCAGCACAGTGGCTCTTCTCGGGTGGGTCCCATTTGACTGGCCTTATTGCAAGGGTCTTGGTTCCATCTCTATCATGCTTTCTCTCTCTCTCTCTCCCCATTTGAGAATAGCAATTTTTCAATTGTAAATTCTTGACTCATGATGAGTCTTTTTGGACTAATTCAAGCAATTCAGCAGAAAGAGCGTCACAGGACGGTTCGGCTTTCTTACTACCGATCATTGCAGTGATGATTGCCACCAATCGTGGTTGTATACTCACTTCACTAGTTTTTCCTATCTCACCATCTTGCTTTCTCTCTCCATCTGCCCATCAACCCTCTTTTAGCTACCAGAGTTCGACAATGAAAAATTTGGTTATATTATGTATTCTAGACCATGCTGGCAGACTGAAGACATTTTAAATTCACTCGGGAGATAGCAGGCAAGCTTTTAACTTATTTCAGCGAGTTTTTCACTCTTGCATTGCTCTCGATTCTCGAGTCCAGTGATCTTTCACCGACAATACTCACCGGATTTGATTAGCTTACCCAGCTCTCAATGTTGCCATTGCAAACCTATTGAAAATTTCATCACCCAGACTATTTCGTGGCTTAATTTATTCATGTTATAATCATGTGAGGGAGAAAGATATATAAATATGATTTTGGTTCCAAATTGTTGCCAATGGGGGCTAGGATAGTTGAAGCTTGGAGTGAGAGTGTCATTAGGTGGTGTACACTCTTCTTCCTTTCAAGTCCCACTTGACACCCACACTAAGCCATCAGCAATTGCTCAATTTATATCTGCCCTTTGAAGCCATCCATTGGTTACACTCGACTATTTGTAAACATTACCATATCACAATGATGGCCAAACGTATGGAATATTTTTTATTTGATTTTATTATTTGCCCAACTCTAACAGCTGAACTAAACAAAACACATTGTGTCGAGGAATTGGACAGTTTTTTATAACCAAAAGCAGCATCAACTTAGTATCACGTGTTACAACCTAAATCACGAGGCAAGTGACTGACAATGACTTTGAATGTAATCTTACTGCAGTACTATGGTGGCATTTTTTTCTAGGAGAAAGTACAATTACGCTCGATGGTAAACACAGCGTCATCACGATGGTTCATTTACATAGCACAGTAAAAATTAGACCAAGCCTTGTGGGGGGTAGAGGGAAACAATGCTTTGCTACAGTGCTTCGCTTCGTTGTCAGTCTTGCATTGCTTTGTGTACTCATGGTTTGCGTTAGTTTCTCTCTCTCTCTCTCTCTCTCTCTCTTTCTCTTTGGTTCCCTCTGCTACTTCAAGTGTGTCACTTGCAGTCTATGTGTTTGGTGTGGCACGCGCGTCACTTGGGTCCATAGCGACTCGGCCACCGATTCGCCCTCTCTTCCTACTGAGTGCATTCCGGTCACGTTAACTCTTCCCAATGACCGAGTCATCAGTAGTGAGTTGCCTCTCCTCCCATCACTTGCCAGCTTGGTGTGCATTCAAATATTTGCAAATGTCTTGCCTGGTGAAGTGCATGGCCAATGGGCACCACTTTGTAGTTGTTTAGCAATGTGTGTGTGTGTGTGAATGTCTGGCACGATGGTCACACCAGTGGAAAATGTAAAAGTGCGACAAGTTTAATCTGGCCGGATTACATTGCTAATCTGATGGCTTTGTTCAACATTTTTCAGCCTTTCAACATCGTTTTCTGCGTTGGTGCGCATACTTGCACCGCGCACTTTTGTCGCCGAATTAAAAAAGATGCTGCCATTTGGCCGATCCTAAAAGTTTATATTTTTTTCTTACGCTTCACACTTTTTATATTGTTGATTATGGGATTGTTTTCATGGGTTTGCTTTGTCTAAATAAACTTAAAATCAGCCTCCGGTATGGGCTTGAAAAAATAGTCATGGCAAACTTTTCGGTTTCATGGCTAGGTTTTATTTTTAAAGTTTGTTTAACACGATTAAATCAGCGAGGGGCTTGCAACTTGATTACCAGTAACTACATTCGCTCCAGGTGAAGCTCATTTGAGTGCAATCGTCAATTTCTGAGCTTCATTTAATAATTTAGGAGTAGAAGCCTTTCTCCCTGTTTGATCCTATTTTTAATGTGGTTTAACGGGCTGTACGAGACAAAAAAAGTGATGAGAAGCAGATAGAGAAGCATTGAGTGAATGTAAACAAGCCAAGGGTAGAAGCATGTGATTGATTTCGTGAACAGCTTGGTCAGCACATTGTTTGTTCACCACAGGACTGCTTTGACTGAGCAACGATCGATAAACCAAGCCAGTGAAGCGGCTGACCACTGCACCCCAGTGCAACTTGCCCTCTCGGTTCATTTTCAGACATACACACACACACTCGGCAGATGCAAACTTTTATTAATTCCACTACCCATCCAGAGTTTTTCTCTCACTTACTAGCCATAATGAATTGAATGCCTTTGAAATAGCTAGGAGACAGTTGGTAAAGGCTGCAGAGAGATAGAAAGAATTGACTCTTTCTCTCTCTCTCTCTCTCTCTCTCTCTTTGGTTCTTGAACGCGAGTAGTTTTCCGTTTTCCAATCGGTCCACCCGATGCCACGCTATCAGTGATGCATGCATCTTGCCGAATATTGGTGGTTGCTCACTGTTTGGTTGACGATTGAGTTTAAAAATTAATACAATTTGAAGTGAAGTGGCGACCACATGCGGCTTGTTGGTGGGAGCGACGTCAATAGTGGTGACTTGCTCGGATGATGTGTGGTTCAAGTGGCGTGGCAATACACTCTGTTTTGTCTCTGCACGTCCACAGATAGCAAGAGTCATGTTGAGGAGACTCAAGTGGACATCTGATTGTATGATCTAGGAGTGAACGTCTGAGTAGACTCAGCGTTTCCTGGAATTCTTGAGACCAATCAGGAGGATTTGAGGTGACTTTGAATAAAAAAAGTCTTTGATAACTTTGTGAAATTCTCTTAAAATCATCAAGTACTTTATAATCTGCTTCCATTACTAACGATAAATATAAACGTTTAAATATGATTCCTTTACTCACTCGAAATCTGATCGGATTCTCCAAATAGTCAAGTCACTAACATGAAATTATCCTATCAATATCTAATACTGTCTGGTTCAATTAGATTCACAATGCCGGCTTACACTTATAACAAATAGAAGATTTTTTTTAAGTTCTGAATATTTTTTTTGCTTATTTTGCAGAATCTCTAATATATATGAGTACATTAAAAATTTCAGAAAGTGAAAAAATATGTTATTTACAGAAGTAATTTAATTTTTCAATCTAAATTTCTATTAAAGACATCGTTTTCACTAACAAAAACGGATTTTACGTTAACAATTAGTCACGACAACGTTTAGAAATCACGTTTATTTTGTGAATTGTACCATTACTAAACTAAACATAGGAGAGAGAGATAAACCGATTGTGTAAGAGTGAATAACCGTGATTTCTCTCTCTCTCTCTCTCTCTCTTTCTTGCCCATTTATTCACACAACGTTTTTCTCTTTTATTACTCTCTTTATTAACCTTTCAATTCTTTAATTTTATAGTTTCTTTGACACTAGAAACAAAATACTCAAACCATTTTGCAAAGGATAGACGTTAGTTATCTTTAAAATACTGTTGTTTGGTGGTAGTATGTAAAGATGACTCTGTGGTTAGAAGGTTTCGATAGGGAAGTAGTTGGCCTTGGATACCACATAGTTGGAAATGGTGGTGCTTGCAAGTTGTGAGCCACGTTGAGCACCATTAGGCGATGACGTCCGTGCTGTGTGAGGCTGGCCGAGTGCACACGCCCAGTCGCCACTCATTAGACCACTCAATTAGTCGAGCTTTTGCATAATTATTTCAAATTTAAATCATTCTCCGTTGCACCATAAGCAGAATGGGTCACTTATCTGTTCCAGTCAATATCACGCTCATATATTGCCTATCACGGGCTTCACTAAGCTCGACCTCCTCCCAAGGTGGTTCAAGTCTTTTCACCTAAGCCGGGTAGTGCTTGTGCTGTGTATTTGGCCAGGCCAGTAGATAATAATTAATTCATGACACTGTGCCAGCAATGTAACACTGCTCTCAATGTGTGAATGCCACTAGACGCGCGAGCGCCCTCCTCACGTTCGGCATGACACTAGTCTCTCTGTTTTAATTCAATTTTACTTTGGCAGTTTAATTACTCGAATCACGCATATCCCATTCTTTTCTCTAGTCTTTCCACTCTCCCCCATCGTGTTATCTCCCGTGTTGCACAAAGTTGCTCTTTTAATGTAGCATCTTTCAAAAATGCACCCTTCATCTCGTGCCTAGGCGTCTTTCTGTCAGTGTCTTGGTGGTTGCAATCTTAATTTGCAGTGTGGCCAAGGTGAGTGTGAGAGGTAGGTCGAGTCATCTCGGAGAATGATTTGGCTTACGCACTAGCAGCTGTGATGTGTGCTATGCTCCTAGTGGGTTCTCTTTGCTGCACTGCATTGCCGCCCTTTCTCAAACACGCTCGCAACTCACTTTACTTTCCACTTGTTTTGTCCTCTTTCAATTTTATTAATATATTAATTTAAATATGTTTTATGATTCTAAATTTGTTTTTAATTATTTCATTATTTCACAAAGAAATTATTTTAAAACATGAAGGGTTACAAAGTAACCAAATGAAAGGTTTCTTAGTAAACTTATGTTTTTTTGCATACAGACTAATTCAACTGGGTAAACAAAATGCAAACCTGAATAGTTGTAGTTTTTTTAAATTTATAACATTTATTCGTTTCTATTTATTTTGACCTAGATAGATGATCTTTCAAATTCAAAAAATACTTGTTGGGTTTTCTAGCAAAAGTAATCAAGCACTTGACAGCTAAGATGGTGCTGATGGCATTAACTTTAGGTGCAAGAATCCATTTCTAAGTTACAGGTAGCGCCAGACTGAGGCAAAATGTAATCGATGTATGGAACTGAAAATGATAAATATTTATTAATGATAATTGACATGCTAGGTTTCGATTCTGACGGTGTGGTCTGCCAGCCTATCTGCCACCTCAGTGTGTTGACTGTAATGTATCGCCACTGGTGATTGATGATATTGCATCTCATCCACTGTTCTACTACTCTCCTTCTCGCTCTCGTTCGGGGTGTGTGTTCTCGTTATGCCTGCTGTTGGTGTTTAGAGCCGGGCTGGCGCACAATATGACTATGTGTCGCGAGATGCCGCATGATTAATTCGATTCGCCATTTGGCTCGTTGCTTGGCGCAGTGTCTTTGGATTTAAAAACTACTTATCGAGCTGCCAGATGCCAATATTAATGAAGTATTATTAATTGTCTTGTTCTTTCGCTGCCGCGGCCGGTTTGTATTTTGCACGCACACTTCTAGTGCTTCATTTTTCTTTAACAACCAGGCTA
>WURS02020650.1:0-11973 GCA_011762765.2 Rhinocypha anisoptera | reverse complement strand
CTTCGATTTCTCCTCAACCCTCTCCCCCTCTTCCCATTACTCCACACTCCATTCCACCTTTGGCGTAACACAGAACAATTGAAAACGACGGAGTTATCGTGTGAATTAACCTCTCACCCCATATTACTCGTTCACATTATCAGAATAAATGCACACTTAGAAAGGGACTTACAATTAGTAGGGAACACTAAGACATGCTGGATTAAACAAGGGACGAGTAGACGAATTGTTACCCTCTTGAGCTCATTCCCCTCATTCCTACAACCAGTGATGTCGCAGATTACCGTAGCACAAACCAACTACAGTCTTCGACCCTGTGATGGTAAAACTGTACGTTGGATTTTAATCCGATTTTCTTCATAAAGTACCTAGTAGGAATTAGTCCAATGTAACATTTAATGTCATACCGATGTAGTAAACTTCTACGAAGTAAAAATAAGTATCCTGTAATTGTGGTTATCAAGGGGTTGAAATGGAGAAATTTGAAAAATTGAAAATTTTCACAGAGAATTATCGATTTATCCACCTTTAAGTTTGGCCGGAGATCGCGATTCTCTGCAATTAGGCGGCACGAAATAAATCGGATACAGTTGCGGGCGTAACTTTGTGGAAGTCATTCAACGTAGGGAATTTAGAAAGATTAACTTCGCTATTTCCACTTAAAGATTTATTTGGTCCGACCATCGTTTCGTTACATAGTAGTGACCATAGAACATAGAATAGTCACCTTGATAATGTTACCGTGTAACGAAACCATGGTCGGACCAAATAAATCTCCATGTGGAAAAAGCAAAGTCAATTCTTATAAATTCCCTACGAAATAAATAAGTAGGTAAGTCAATTGTCAAATGAATTCTTAGCTTGCCACATCATTTTACTCGACTGCCCAATAAAAAATTTGCTCACTAGTTAGACTGGCCCGTGCAATGATGGTGTATTAGAAATCAATATCGGAATGCCGAGTCAAAATTTAGGTCATATACGAACTTCATTAAGAAAAACCATAATCCGCCACACAACAGTGACCTTTCCACCATTACATATCTGCTATCTGCCGCAATCCTATCCAAAAGCCCGCCGACCGGGTTAGCCTGGTGGGTAGCATGCTCGCCAGCTATTTTTTTTTTTTTAAAGGTCGCGGGTTCGAATCCCGCCTAGGGCATAGGTGTTGTGTTTGTCCAATAGGGATTTTTCTATGAGTAGAAGAGGTGTCGAAGCCGTCGAAGCACCTATAAACAAAAATGCTACTACTACTCCATAATCCCTGTTCTCTTCCCATTTTTGCGTTGCTCTCCTAATTTTCAGCGTCCACTAGCCTTCAATCACTCAATTCCCTTGAAATCTACCCTCCGGCCTTCGGGATTCTCTTCTTCAACCACCTCCCTTTCCATACATAACGTACTGCATGGCACCTGTTTCTTCCCGTTTTCCTCTCCCCCCATTTTACCTTAGCCATTCTATTCTGCAGTCTTACTACTTAAAAACTTCCAGTCTACGTCCATTTTCCTTCCACAAGTACCAGGATTCAGAGGCGTACAAGGCCAGGATTCTTCCGAGTCTCCACTAACTATTTTGACAACTTCATTTTAGGTTCTTGTCACCATCTACTCTTTTATTTTAGTCAATAATTCTTTTTAACACAATTTCCTTTTGTGTTATGACCATTTTTCTGGAGAACACACCGGAATAAAAAATGTTTTTACCTATTCCAATTCTTCTTCAACCTTAAGGACAATTTGTTAAGTGATGGAGGAGCACACCTAAACCCAAAATCATGTGGAAATTCACTCATAAGGGTAAGGAGGGGGGGGGGGAGTCAGTTCCTTTCCCTGTGGTTTCATCCACCTGTGGTATCCCAGGAAGATCAAGTACCCAGGAAACTCAGCAGGCGCTCTAGATGGAGACTCCCAGATGTCACCAAATTTTGAACTCAGCCCCTCCCCCCTTTCAGTATCCAAGCATTCTAAATTCTGGGCCACCACGACTTCTATATTTTGTATATTCAGGAGAATTTTACTAACTTATCTCCAATATCGTAGTATGGCTTGTATTTCCTTACCGGAAATTCTATTACTTTTCCGTACAGCAGCTCTAAAATATTACAGCTCTTCCCCATTTTATCGTACTTCTTCGTCTCACTAAATCCGTATGCCAAACCAGCACGTCATTCTTACATTTTCTGTTTGTTTACGAATGACCATAATTCATTTTTTTTTGGCAAGAACGGCAAATCAGTAAATTTCCACAGCATAAAATGACAGCATATAGATTATAATTATTTTAATTTAAAATAATAATGGCTGAAATATTTATCGTGTCGCTTGACACATATACAGGCAAATGACAAATGTACAGGCTTGACACCAACACATTTGTAATTAATTATTATTCGTCCACCTGAATTTCTCTTAGTAAAATTTTATAGACTGGTATTGGTGCTTGTCGGACTTAAAACCATGAACCTCAATTCAACTTCATTCTATCATTTCATCCCCATCTTTGCATACCGTCCTTCGCAGTTTAAAGAGCCTGAAATTTATGCTGATCGAAGCTGAAAAAACACTATAAGTAACGTTAAACATTTGTGACTCATACCCTACATTCCCATTCATGTATTCATTCATTCCCTTTTTTCTTCTTCCGGTCTGAAGAGCCTCATATATAATGCTGATAGAAGTTGAAACAACCCTATGAATAAACATACAATAATTTCCAGATATCCCACTCTCCCATTTCCATCCATTTTTTTTTGCTTTTCGTCTGGTCTGAAGTCTGATATTATTTCTGATCGGACTTGAAATGTCTCATTAAAAAATCCATTACAGATTTTTCCCCGACCTTCCATTCCCATTTTTGTATCTCTTTCCTCCTGATTTGATATTAATGCTGACCGGGTTTGAAACAATACCATAGAAAAATTGAAATTAAAAGTCAAATCATCGACCGTGGTTTTAAACGTATCATAATTTCTCCTTTTGAGAAAAAAGTTTAAAAAATACTTAATAATATGTTTGGAAATTTATGAAGCATTTATCGTTTAAAATAACTCCATTAGACATTTAATAATTACATTATTTTGTTATTCCCTTTCCACAACAGAGTCTTAGCTATACCTTTCATTTTTTTTGTTTATAATATACCTGGCTATCCTACTCTGTCTCTCTTATGCACAGTACGCCTACTTTCTTTCACGATTGGACCTATGAAAAATGGAGGAAAGAATAATAAAGAAAGATTTAATAACTAAATTTCCCGAAGAAAGTGGTTATGTTGATTAGCTCTCTCCAGGTGAAACATTTGTCTGTGTACACCGATTTGAAAATTCATATGTATCGAGATTTTGTAATAGTGATCTTTCACAATAATATTTAAGGCACTTGTACGCAGTGCTCTGACATTGCTAACTGGGTGTGTGGCAAGCCGTTACTCCATACCATGTGTTTCATAGTTTCAGTCCTCTCGTGCCATGATTTTTAACACAGTGCAACTAACCTCGCTATGCGTCGCGAAACGACTTTCAATGGTTAATTCAATTCTTTTCAAAAGGGAAAAGTTTTCACATTTCACGAAGAAAAACTTCACATATGTGCAAGGATCACAGCGCTCTTCGCCCTAATTATAATTTATATCCTTTGCTTCTCTGTCCATCTGCCTCTCCATGCACACAAAATTTTTCCTAAGTTTAAGGTCCATTAGCGAGAAGGATTCAAACCACGTCCGGAGCAGGAATGGAAATTTCTAAAAACATGATTTTTTATTTTCATGTTTGTCTTAGTAGTTCTGAGGGAGTGGGAGGCACCTGTTTACTTAAAATATTCCAATATTTTGACGATAATATTTTTACTCATACTGTCTAGAGTAGAAGTATTACTGGCTGTTGACATCAAGGATATCTATTTGTTTCTAAAGATATTTGTTAATTTACAGTTATTATCGGTATTTCTGCTTATCTGTCCCGCATATGTGTGCTGGAAAACATGGAGAAGGGAAATTTGTAGATAAGACGTAGTTCCATGTGACTCAATCATTTGGAATTACTATCAACAGGATCGTAGGGACGAACTTACGACCATATATATTAGAGCTGTAAGATCGTTTCTTCACGAGGACAATGTATCGTGTATCACGTTGTCACGATTATAAAGACGTCAAGCTATTTATCAATGCATGGAATGACCACTGAAAAACAGGGAAGCGAAAGGACTTTTTGCAAAAATAAGGTTTTTTAAGAAGTTTTTCTACCCAATATTCGATAGATTTGCGCCAGGTTTTTGCTGGAGCTATTCTTTCATTACCCTTATGAACAATTAAAGAATTGATTTTTACCAAAAATTTAGTACAAATAAGTGATTTGTTTATTTTAACCTAAGTTCCCTTATGACTGAACTAGTTCGAGGGAAAACTTGTTAACAATTTTGTACTCGTCTCTTTATTTTGGACTTGTCCGAAATCTATTCGAAGAGGCGACTCTTCCGGCGGCGCTTTCCCTTCAGGAGACCAAAACCAATCATCTGGTGAAAAATTCTAGATAATAATTAGACTGTGGTTAAACGCAGGCACACTTCGGTTGACTGAAATATCATTAAATCTTGTCCCTTTAAGGGATTGAGCGGAGAACAAAATTAAATCCAATTCCCAGATACACGCATACCCAGTTAAATTGTTTTTTCCAACATTTCCATTACAGTTCTGTCTTTATAGCCCAAGCTGTAGCCTAGCCTCCGGAACAAATTATAACTCATAATTAAACTTATAAAACTGCTCTAGAACTTGAGAACGTATTACATTTAATAAATTAAATTAGTCCTTAAGACAACGTATCATTCATTATTTTCTTTTTTTTCAAGGATTACCAATTTCTTAAGGAACATTGAAATATTTCCGTTGTCCATCGTTTCCAATGTGAAGTAGTTAAGGAAATATCCCGTGACATCTACTCTTTGTCAAGTCGTGAAATATAATATTATAATAAGTCGTCACCATTTGTTAGAAAGTCAAAGTATTTATACCCAGAAATGTGCACGGGCACTTGTTGTTCGCCGAAAGAAATTACGATACGCTTTTACGACAGAAGGCTCACGTTTCCGAACTATGGCCAAATTAATCTTGACTACGTCACCAATTCCTTGCGATTGAGTAATGGGTGATAAGAACATAACCGCATCAGGGAAATATAATGAGGAAATAAAGGTGATATGATCACTTGTGGTAATAAATGTTTGGAGAAAGAATAGTTCGCCCGATCACAGTTAAAGCAGTGGTTCCCAAAGTGGGCTCTAGTACTCCCCCAGCGAGGGGAACAGAGCCCACCTTGGGATAGGAGGGGTGCTTTAGTTTAGGTGTCTAAATTAGCGTAAGATAACTTTTATAGTCCACTGGATGGTCAAATATAAGATATATTTTTTTTTAATTTGCACAATCCGGTTTTCAATGCTCTGGCATCATCATCAGGTGCATAATTGATTTGCGGACGAAAGAACATTCAAGTGCCTTTAAAAACCTACAAGACAACAAAAGTAATTTTGCTAAACATTTGTTAAATTCAGGGCACAAGAGTGAATTTTATGTAAAAGTTCTAGCTTTTAGTGAACACAGACGCGAGTTGGACGCCATAGAACAACTCGAGATTTTAAAAAGATTGAATGACGCCGACCGCATTATTCTGAATGAATGTTTGTTTCTTCCCCAACCCTTAACACCATGAGTCACCTTGCCTTAGGCGGAAAAAAGACTCCTCAAACCGATAAAGCCCCGTTATCCCCCACCCCAACTAACACCCCATAGGTCACTCACTCCTTGCACAACCCTCCCTTCCCTCCCACTCCCCTCCATATTAAGCTCGCAATATCTCTCCTTGTCATTAATGCACCTGATGATGAAGCCAGAGCATTTAAATCCGGATTGTGTAATTTTTTTGTATATTTTAACCATCCAATGGACTGTAAAAGTTATTTTACGCTAATTAAATGGAATTCCACAAAGTAAAACCTGAACTCATTTCGCATATAGGTGTCTAAAGTTTACAAAAGGGGCGGCGTTGGATATAGGTGTATAGTACCAAGGGGGGGCTGCCGTTTGAAAAAGTTTGGGTAACACTGATTTAAAACCTAAAATGAAGCCGAAATATCTAATGCGTCGTCCGTTAAATGCTTTGATCTTACTTCGTCTCGAAACCTTTCTCGGGGAAAGACATTCGGGAAATGTGATTACGATTCGCAAGTAAACCTTCAGGGTTGAAGATAAATACTGCTGAAATGCAATGAGATGGTAAAATAGTGCGGTTAACTTTTATTTAGTTAGGCCTACACCTACAGTATGCTGCGAATACGTTCGTCACTCACGGGGGAGTGGTTCGGTTCCATGATTGAGCCGAGTGCATCGCAGAGCAGCCAGCTTCGCGATAAGTTGTCATGGCTAACGTAGAAGCGTCGCGGTGTTATTGGAGGAATAAGGTTGGAAGTAACTAGTCGATGGAAAGTTGAAGTTACTGGTTAAATGGAATTTTACTGGTTAGATTTGAGCAGGTGGTCTCTATTTCCCAGTAATTAAAGATGTTACAAGCCTCTTCGTACTAAGGTAGATCGGACCAGAGGCATAAAATCAAGGGAAAAGGCAGCAGAACGGATAGATTTAAAATAAAAATGCCCCGCTAAAGATTAGAGAACAAAATAAATATTAACGCAATCTCGAATAGGAAAATGAGTATGGGTGGCGTGTTTCTTGAATGCATCGTAAGCAGTGTTCCCGCAAAAATAGAATTAATTTCTCAGAGGAGCAAATTAACCAGAAAGGGTTATTTTCGTGTGCGTAGCAAAAACGATTGCATTCATGTACGCCTGGTGTAGATTCGCCCCTTCCACACTCCCCGGAGGCAGATGATGCAGGGTATTTCGTGGACTAGCCAGTTCAATTTACCTGAATGACATCAGTTCCAACTGCATTTGCAATAAGCTCCGAGTACCCGATAATCGAGGAACACTGACGAAGTTGTTCATTAAGGATATGATGACCGCCTGATTTATGAAAAGTAAATATGAGAAGTAAGTATCACATGACACGTGCAACATGTTAGTGGTTTTCACCACGCTTACTGCCCTACACTATTGCTGTGACACACCAAATGAGTGTAAGAGGACGTAACATAGTAAACTGTATTATTATTTCGAGAAACTCAGTAAATATAGTGCCATATCCTCGAGATATTTTAGGACTAACAATATATCGATGTCATCAGGTTTTACCTCGATTGATTTGAAAGACAATTTTGTAACTCACATTCTAACTTTGTAAAGCCATTATTTAATTCAAGAACCATTCCCTTCCCCATCTATATTTCCATGAACTTCAAATCCGACGTGATATTGACGTACCTACCTACTAAAGAATGGAAATCATTTTCACCGAATCAGGCGTGGTATGGTTGAAGAGATTCATACTGAGAATAAAAACAGCTCTTTTCCATAGAAAAAAATAAAACTTTAATGTACTTTGAATAAAATTTTTTTATAAAGGTTTATTTTTCTGTGTAAAATTGCTGTTTTTATTCTCAGTCACAACGTAAATCATCTCAAAATACTATTCGCATTATCATAGAGAGGTGGGCGTTAGCTTATTAACTGCAGCAACGATTAAGCGCGTAGTCGACACCATTTTTTTTCACTCTTGTACGTCCCTCAACTCGCAACTAATCGCGGCACAGCGTTTCGATAAAATCGCAGACGCTCGACACTCCCTCCAAACCATTAAGTTGATGGTTTTCCCGCTGGCAGCAGCACTCACTCGTCTCCCTAATGGAATTCCCGCGAAACCGGGGCGGGGTATAACTCCACGGACACGTCACGTGGCACGAAGTTGCCCTCGCTTAGACCATCCGCCTCATTAATATGCATTTACTAGAAAGGGATCCCCTTTGACCTTTCAAAAACCATTGTTCAAGAGTGGTTCATCAATCGCACGAAGCCGGAGTAATGTCGTCGATGAAGTCCGTGAAACAAGAAAGTATGAAATGCAATTCCATTTCTTTAGATACCGGCGTCACGGTCAATTCTAATTTATTTTGACGGCGTTGATCCTCATTTTAATGATTTTGACGACGTCTATTGTTTCGTACGCACTGCTGAATAATCTTCCTTAACTTCTTTAACGCTATCCGCGCATTACTAGCGGAAGTAGATAGATGAGCACGCAAATACTGTTATCTAGTAATCCGAGATCACATCATTCTTTGCCCACCGCCATTTTATTATACTTACCATTACGTAGCTAAATAGAAGAGTCAGACTGTGTTAAAGTAAAACATTAGAGGAAAAAAATAATCTTTTCTGCTCAGTTTCTATGGAACATGACGGTGAATACCATGGTTTAAGTATAAGCTCACCAAAACCTCTCGGCTCCGTAACAAAAAGATCATCATAATCACTTTTATAAAAACAAGGCATCTGGAGCACTAGCGTATGAATGCTGTAGCTGATCTTTTAGTAGGGCTGCGGAAATTTTGCTTTTTACGTCGGACAGATCCCAGCCAGCAAATCAAATCAGCATTATCCGGAACTGCAACAGATGGAAGCGGACCACTTTGGTAAAGATTAAGTCTTTGGCTAATCACCTGGATTTTTAGCGCAATAGAAGTCACAGAGAGGTTGGAAACGGTTTCGTTAATTTATCAGCGGGTACTTGCTAGTTGGAAGACCGGAAAATGCATGGGGGATGCATTACGTTGGACAGCAGACCGTGACAATGGATAGGCACGTGAGGAGTGAATAAATTCCACCAGCAAACCACATTTCGGAGAATGGGAAAATATCTCTCATTCCTCGGACAGATGTTAGCAGCACCAGCTTCCCATGTTTCCCTTTGCAAAAAGTGCCATCTCTACAAGATTTTATGAATCAATCTATTCGCCAAAACTACGAAATCGGTGACTTCGATTATATTTTAACAATCAATTCAAAGTTTAGCCATATAATCAGTTGCGTAGGTAGATTCTCGGGTTTCCATCCGGGTAAAGCCGTGCACCGACGTTTCGAATGCTTAGTCCTGCCATCATCTTCAGGGTGTGTATCTCTCTGACGCTCAGAGACACACCCTGAAGATGATGGCTGACCAAGCAATCGAAACGTCGGTGCACATCAACGCCTTCACCCGGATGGAAATTCGAGAATCATTCTACGCATCCATTCGCCCGGAAAACCTCAAATCATTTTTCATATAACCACTTATTTTTCTCAGGTCAAGCATGTCTATTTACGTTTTGATTCCTAGAAGACGCTCAAAAATGTCAGAATTTAATTTTAAAGGTAGTTTATTGAAAAAAACCATGAGAAACATAGCTATCAAATCACATATTTCAAATCCATATTTAAATCCCCGTTAATTACTCGCGTGACATACGAAGCCTGAAGATATGTTATGCATGTAATAACTATTCCATAACCTTTAGTTTAAAAGTGTTAGTCATATTTAAATAAAGCATTTAATTAACACTGAAGATTCAATCGTAACGTGGTGGAACACAAGCAGATACAAAATAAATATAAAATTTCAATTTTTCACAGGAAAAATATGACCCAGGATTCGATATCATCTAGACGACCCTGATTTCTGACTATAAGATGATAACTTATCCTGAAGGTCTCTGAAGATTAAGTACTGATATAGAAACCTGAGTCGTGTTAAATGGAAAAATGTAATTTTATTTTCATTATATAATATTAATGGATTTTTAAGTTGGTAGAAAACTATTGTTTTCATGTTTCTGGCCAATTTAATTTTCTAAATTTGACTTTAGATGGTGTTCTGTGTAATCATCGGCAACACTGGCCTCAAACAATTTCTCGCGCATGGGAATTGGGATTGGATTAATCTTACGGGGACTTATGATCATATAACTAGGCAAATGAGATTTGAGAAAGAACTGCTGGGTAAGTTGATCATTCAACTTAACTCAATCGATGAGAGTCTTGTAATTCTCAGGTTTATTGGGAGATAAATATTGGTGGTCATTAAATAAAAAAAATTAATATAAACTCCTCGGAAGGACGCCACTGATGCGGCTCAAAGATATTCAGGCTTGGATGGTATGCAAGCAAGGCATAAAATCGTGATGCGCCAGACTGGCACTGATGGAAGAAAATCATGAAGGCAGCACCAGCATTCCTTGACAACTCAAGCATCGATGGTTCAGTGGTAGAATGCTCGCCTGCCACGCGGGTGAGCTATTAATTTAAGCTAAAAAAAAAAGCACAAATTACTCCTCTTTTAATGTGAAGAAGAGTTGCATAGCATCTAAAAACAGACGTCTGAATCGACGGGTAAATCATTTGCCACCTTGAATGTAAGGTTCATTACAAATAGCTTGGCCCACAATCACTAACCGCTGGTGGAGTCGGTTCCAGTGCGTCTAAGATAACACGAGTTATACCAGTGTCATCTAAGATATAGGTGCCCTGCGTCTCTCCTGTCATGTAGACAAAACATCTATATTCTATGTGGCTATGGTATGAGAGATGAAGGTAGTGTAGGGGAGATAAGTTCTTGATATTGAAAAGCACGCGGTGCTAGAGAAATACCTTCGATCCCAAATTAGTCACTATAGTCACTATAGACTCAATAGATCGCAACTGTTAGAGATTCCCCTCAAAATTTCCCCAACTCCCCGCTCACAAAAGGATCTCCGTACCTATGTATATGCAACGGGAACTGGTCAACAACTGTATGTAAGGTACTATTTATATCTTTGGCTCATATAGAAATATTTTAGAGCCAGAGCGACTAGACCAAGGAAGACACGCGTAGGGACGACGCCTTTCCTTCTCCCCCTGTTCCACTTCTTCAACCTTGTCGATTATGAAAAATATATGCCCTTGAATTGTTAAATCACCATCATTTGTAAATTAACTCAGTTCTTATGGAATTCCTAAAATGATATCTCCTGATTAAAATTGTATGTACATATAGCATGAATCGATGATATTGCTGTCAATGAGCGCAGTCATTGAAAATTAGGACTACTTAGAAAGTTTATGTCCGAAAATTATCTCGATTTGGTCCCGTAAAGCTCTATTTTTTAAGATGGACTTGCTTAATTACCTATTTTAAATTTTGTTAGATTATTCTTGGGTTAAAATAAAGTTTGATAGGCTGAATCATGATTCGATTAGATCTTGCTCGGAGTTGATAGGTCACATGGTAATGAAAAGTAGTGTTCCAGTCTTCTTAACCTGCATAATAAGAGACAATGGTAGATCACTACCAACGCAGTTCGTAGTTTACCAAGAATATTTCATTATAAACGCTATAGAGTCAGATGAGACATGGTGGAAACGATCCGTAGGTAATCTAAGGAATAAGAAAGACTCGCTCGGTGTAGCAAGAAAGACGGTTTTCGGTGTACCTAGCACACTATTTTCAAGTGACTTGAAAATGGTGTAGTACACCGAATCTGGACGAAATAAACAAGACGTTTTAAAAGGAAATGGCCATTTTTTTATCCTTAGGTATATGCTTTAATCTCTGTTTGATTCCCCAAACTTTTTCCCAATGTCAAATTCAGCATTATTTTCTTCAGTTGAATGAATGCTGCGTGAATAATTCCATCGAGATATATCTCAAAGAAACTGATAGCTTTTAATACAACAGAATACAATATAGAATAATTTGTTGACATAAATTACGTAGTATGGAAATGCATCTACAAACCTGAATATGTTTACATTCAGTGAGATCAGCTTCTTTACTGAAATGTACTTCTGATAAAACGTAGTTGGATCTTTTAACCGAAGAGAGTGAGTTACGTGAGTAAGAGAATTCTGAGCAAAACAGTACGTCAGATACATTAAAGCGTAAGTGCATCTCCAAGGTTTCCTTTCTAAAGGCGAAGCACAAAGGATGCTCGAGAAGGGCTGGCCGAGGAAGCAGATGTAGGTTACACCGAGAGGCGGGGGGGCGGAGGGAGGGAGAGGGAGGGAGAGGGGG
>WURS02020640.1:0-11973 GCA_011762765.2 Rhinocypha anisoptera | reverse complement strand
AAACAAGTGGCGCCTTGGTGGCTGAGCGCGGAAACAAATCTCCTCCACGCCCACCAAGTTGCCTTTCAGACCGCGGTGATTTTCTCCACGGCAGACCGTAGGAGTCAACGAGAAGGAGAGAGATCAGGAGAGAAGGATAGAGAGAGAGGAGGGGAAGGAGGAAGAGAGACGAAAGAAATATAAGGAAAATAAGAAAAGATCCCTCGCCCCCATAAAGTCGACTTTATTTTCCTTTTCTATACTGTTTTAAGACAAACGGACGGGGAAAGGCGGGAGTTCATTGCGTACAGCGAAGGATAAAAAGGACGAACACCTTTTGGAGAGGCATCTTGTCCGCCATCTCGTTAGGCACGAAACGGAGGCACAGGAAAGACGTCGGTGACGCCAGAGAGAAGGACTGTTCGGAGGAAGGGAGAGGTTCTCGGGGGATAGATGGAGAAGAGTGGAAAGAAGTAGGTAGGATTTTTGGCCCGGAGTTTGGCAGGGAATCATCTTCGCGAGGGGCTTACCGTCCGAAAAAAAGGGCAACGGAAAATAGAGAGAATGCTTGACGGAGAGAATGAGACAGAGGCGGAGTTAGAGAACAGAAGGGGAACAGAACACACGGAGGAGCAGGAGAGACGGAATGATCAAGGGGACAAAGAAAGGTTTTTATGGCCAGCGCCAAGGAAATTGAACCCATCGCCTCGACCTCTAATAGTCTAAATAGTAAATACCGGGGCCGTAATCAAAAGTAAATACCGTGGCCGTGGCTGTTGGCTGCGTCAACAGCCGCGATCATTTTGCATTAAGGGATGTTTTGAGAACAGTTGGGACGATGGGACCACGTAGCATCCCATCGCTCGGCGGGAGAACTCATTCATTCAACGCTTAAAACTTCACCTGCAAAGTCCACTTTAATTGCGTTTTATTACCGAAAGCTATCTTCGAAAAGTTTTATAAAGCGTACTCGACAGATTATGCACCGCTCTCTTGTCGTAAAAAAACGAAATTTACCCAATTAGACATTTCAACTGCCAAATTGTTCATGAATATAATAATTAGAACAGTATATATAAAAAATGATTGATTATTAACTATATTGTGTCAATTTTGCTGCACCATTCTCGAAGAGCGACGAGACGTATGTCAAAATAGTGACAAAAATTTTATTAATTAGGTACCTACATTTTTACAAGATACCAGAAAGATTTTAATTACAGATTCTATATGTAATATAGATAAAAGTAAATTCAAATTCCAATCACGGACGCAATTCCTACTGAAAAAGGGATTGACACAACCAGTGTGCCACAAAGGTTTTCGTTGAGAGTGGAAATGAAAGTTATTATTAACTGAAATACCTATAAAAATCGTGGAAGAGGAAACCTATACTCTAGATATGAACTTAATTTAAAGTCGAGTAGTTATTTATTCACTGTATTGACTTAGTGAGGACTCCTAAATGGAAATTCTACGCCAATGATTGATTGTGGCGAACCAAAAATAAGAAATTAGTAAAAATAAAACAAATAATGAGATTACAAGGGAAAAATACAATTATACACTTGGATATATATCAAATGAACCTAAACATTTCACTCGAGCAAATAATATATGATCACCGGCCGAGGCACCGGTAGAACGAATTTAAGACTGTATTAAACAAAAATTTTAGAATTCATATAACCTCTTTGACGGAAAAATCCACTAAAATAATTTGCGAGATCAGGTTATGTGGCACGTTACCTCCGCGAGAGAAAAATTCTACTCGGGATAATGTGTGATGATCTATTGAGTGTCACGCATGAATATATCACAGGGGAAAAAATCAAATTTTCCTGAATGAAAATAGTAATTATGTTGACCAAATGCCACCAATAACCATTTTCGAATGATTTTATTACTACCGAGATCAATAAGTTACGAGTATGGATAAATTTATTGCTGGAAACTAAATTAAATCCGGTTCTCAATGAACTAAATTTACCGAAAAAGATGAGCGCACGAACAACACACACATAACAATCCGGGAGTCGTATCCATAATATCTGTACTAATACCTGATTGAACTTGAAGTGCAGCCACATCTACGCAAGTGAGTTAAAAGGTCATTTTCGGCAAGTTTGTACAACAGGAAAAACGACGAGAGAAAACTACAAAAGGGATGTTAGATGAATTTCATATGGTCTAATAAAGTATTTCTTTTTTTTTTAAGGCTGGACCACGTCTCAGACACCAGGGGTTAGTAGGAGGCGTGGGGTATGAAAAAGTACCAAATAAATAAAGGTAAAATGGGCGGAGGAAAAGAATATAACACAAGGGCATACAGATCCAGAGGTAGCCGTAGGGTAAAGCAAACAGAGCAAATTGGATTGTCATGGGCTCTCAGCAAATCAAGGGAGGCTATATTACGGAGTGAAGATGAAAAGAGGAGAACGAGAGAGGGAGAAGTGCTTGGGGGAAGGACGAAGACGGAAAGGCGGGAGGAAGCGAAGGCCAATATTCGGCGAAAGAAATGGTTTGCACACCGAGGGAGGAAGGGAGACGCGAGAATTTCTGTGGAATGTATCTCAGGGAATGGAAAGGCGGCATTAAGAGAGATTGGAATGAAAAGTACGAAGGCGATAAGGAACAGACAAATTTAGCTGGGAAAAATCACTATCAGAACTAAGGGTAATTGAGAGAGGAACAATAACAGAAAGAGAAATATTCACTACCGGGTAGCCAGGCCAATTCCTATTTTCCAATTATCAGTATAGCTTCACTCAGTTCAATTCTTCTTGGCTCGGCGGACTATCCCGTTTAATGTGGAATGATGGTCTTTTCTATTCGTCACGACAATAGCCGCGGCGAAGCGGTTTTCCTCCCGGGAAGAACTTGGATAGTCCTCGTAAAGGACTCGATAGTTCGGCGATAGCTATTTTACCGAGCTGATTCTAGCTCGGCATAGAAACATTATAGGTTATCAGATAGTGTGATGCTTCGCATCTGAGTGGTGCGTTTTCAGTCAATCTCAGGTCAACTTCCGTATCCCGTGGTCAAGTTGTCCGCTTCCCCTCCTCGTCGGCACTCCGTCCGCTTCCCTGTTCGTCTCCGACGTTCACGGTTTTGGAAACGACCAATTTTGTCTTTAAAAATAATATTGCGTTGATAAGGTAGCTGATAAATAATAAGTCACCAAAAAGTGAACCTTTTTTTAACTGTGCTAAATTCATCCTAAATCCTAATGGCTTCTTAACTTTATAAAATGGCAACGAAGATAAGTAATGGAGGGAAAACAAATTGATTGGGGCAATGAACCACACACGATTCCAATGAGGGTGTTAGAGTAAGTGTATTATTGAATTAATTATCTGAAGAATAAGGTAGATTTTTATATAATTCAGAGCGCTGATCTCACAATTTTCGCTTTGCCAGCCTAGTTTACCTTGGTTTACCGTGGTGTTTCAAGTCCCATCAGCACTAATGTCAGACCGGAAGGATATAAAGGACGGGAATGTAAGGGTAGAAATTAAGTCTAAATGAATTTCCGTTATTTTCAAACCTTCATAAACTGCGCAAACTAATATTTTTCCACTTCAAGAATAAAGTACCAGCACTCGTAATGAAAAAAACTTAATGGAAAAAACCAATAGATAGAATTAGGTGCAATAGCTAAAGAACGCTAATAACAGATTTATTTAAGTGCCTTTGGCTTGGTCATCTGTTTTCGATGCTGAGAAATATTCTAACCATCTTCTTACAATCAGCTGTTGATATTAATAGTTATTATCAAACAAAAATGTCATCGCCTCACAATTACACCTGGATCAAAGCTTGGCCTTAAGATCAAACTTTATTTACTTCTTCTAATCATAATGTTGGATTCAAGGCTGTAGTTATAAGGAAATCCATTTTTTGTAGTAAAGTGTGCCTAAAGTATTGCAAGGCAACACTTTCCATTCCACTAGAGAAAATGTTACGTGGAATTCACATTTTTTCGCTGGCTACCTTTCGGCACAACTTATTACAAAAAAGGAACTTAGGAACCGATCGGGTAAGCCTAATGCCTAGAGTGCTCGCTGTCTAACCTAAAGGTCGCAGGAACGAATCATGCCCATGGAATGGGTGTTGTGTTTGTCCCGATTGATATTTTATGATATGAAGAGGTTCTAAATGATGCACCCTAGAAATAAAAATACTACTACACACATAATCGCCCTCGATCATCCTAAATAATTAATCTTTTTCCTCGGCCAAGTTCATCACTTTGATGTAAAACCAAGGGGATTGAAAGATACGTAGAAAATAGAACAACCGAACAACCTTTAATTAAATTTTTCTTAATTTAAATTCCACTCCCTTGATTCGTTTTCTGTTTGAATTTTTTGAAGAGAAGGTAAATCACTTCCTCTAGAACCGACTATTTGAAGACAGTTGGACAACTTTTCTTCTATAATGCGAGTCCTACCAGCGTCAAAGTGGAAATCCACCTGAATATTTAAGACTAGGGAAACCACATTTCCGGATGCGGATTGAAAGCCGGGACTGAAGGTTCCCCATGTCTGAAGATTCCCCATGTCTGGAATACAATGAAGGAATAACTTAAATAAACCAATGACTAAGAATTGGGTTTAATACGAGCAATATATGAGCAACCATGATATCGCATGTTGATACGCCCGCATAAAAATGATAACGCTGAAATGCGAATAAAATTCTCTCTAGCCACTATGATTTTCCCTAAGTGACGGTATTTACAAAAATTAGTGCTAAATATAAGTTCCTAGCATTTTATATCATCGTGGCTGAAGGATTAAAACATAAAGTATAAATCATCGTAAAAGCCAATAAACGGAGTAAGCTAACACGAAAAAAATCATTCAGGTATTCAATACACACTTGGATTAGTCACTTATAACAATAATGGAATAATAAATAATTTTCAAAGGATGAATCCTCTGAGCAATTCCAGCAAGAATTTATTATTATTCATTCACTTCTTTTCTAATGATCCTTTCAATTGGTTATAATCTCAAGATATCTTTCGGCGGTTGTTATTTCTCAGCGCACTTAATAATTGTTCCTATAATAATGACTTTTTATGTTTCTAATGCGATAAATCAATAAGTACGGCGCCAGATTCAAAAGGTTAATTACATGAATTATTAACAGAGAAAAATGTATATCCAAAACATTCCTTAACATACCCTATATTGGAGACCTCAGCCGAAATACTTCGTGACCAACAAAAACTAATAAGGATAAAAGTTAGTACTCTAACTTTAAAAAATATTATACAACATAAATTCCTAGATAGTGAGTGCCTACAAAAGTTTTATAATTTTCACTAAATTATTTTCATAATATCAACGTTTATTACTATCGTTTTTTTATTTCCCTAGATAGCAATGTCGCAAAAGTCGTTTTAGCAGTCTTTGTATTACTAGAAGGTGCGCTAAAATTCTCCATAAAGATAAAAGGGAAGATAAAACAGCAAAAGTAACAACGAAGAAATTTTTCTAAGTATAAGATGGAAGCTTTAAAAAGAGCTGTACAGAAAAATAAGAAATGCCTTCACAATTCAAAAGCGGTCGAAGAATGAATTCCGAAATGGGTCCTAAATCAAGAAAATTCATATGATTCCAAGTAGATCCATTTATGTTCCCGTTGTTAAGTAATCACTTGGTGTCTTTAAGATTCAATTTATTTAAATACTCAATTTGGTTAATATATATGTTACAGTAATATGAAGTAAGAATGAAGTAAATGTTTTCAGACTTCACTTAATGAAAGTTGTTAATATCCTTAAAAGAGGAGAAATAACGTATTTCTCCATAGACTCCTTTAAGAAAATTCAGTGACACAGTAAGAAAATGGGCATAAATACAATTTAACAGCACTTAATAGTTACATCGGAGTGTGCTCAATTTTTTTATAAAGTAGAATTGAACCAATTACAACTTAAAGGTTGTAAAGTAATGCCAGAACGGGTTTAATTTATTTTATTTTTTTATTAATAATTAAATTATTAATTAATTTAATAATATTTTAATTAAAAAATTGATTGGGATGGTAGAAACTTCTAGCAATGTGTTCTAACAGTGAACTGCCTCATTATCGTCGCAATTACTGTCATAGATTGCCCTGTGTTTACGGTCTCTGTGATCATGAATCTTCTAATGGCTACGCCGAGCCAAACGACTGGAGGCATAATAACTTGGTTTATCAATTGCAGCACGTACCAAAATTTTCAACCAATAAGAGTGCGACTAAGTTTTTCAGTGGCACAGTTAAAATACACAATTCCTTTCTGTAGAATTCGAAATAAACTACAACAATGCTTAACCAATTTTAAAGGCGTTTTATAAGTTAAAAAATGCGATTCTGGTAGGCGATATTGCAGTATTATCTGGCTTATAAGACGCGGTTTTACTTTAAAAAAACCTACGGAAAATAGCCTGCGCCTTATGTGTTGATAGAAGGATTATTTTTTTTCCCGAAGCACTTGGACAAAACTATGATTTGTCTTATATGTCCGTGCATCTTATAAGCGTGAAAATAGAGCAAGTACTACTACTAGGCTTCCTAAAAGTTTAAATGTCTCAAAATATTATTTATAATGAACATAAAAATAAACATTTTGTATGTAGTAGTATTTTCCTTTGTAGAGTGCGTCAAAACTAAGGTAATTCAGCAACTCGGTCGATTTAAGAAAAAACACTTTTGGACGAACATTAAACCGATACCCTAGGCGGGGTTAGAATCCGAGACCATTAGGTTAGCCGGCAGGCGTTCCACCCTTGAGAAGTTCACCGAAACATCATCCTGCTAAATAGGAAATGGATGTGAGGTAAGTAATGCCAGTTCACCAACCAACGTCAACAAGGTTCAGAAATCAGTAATTTTATTGCACAGGCATAATATAAAATGTCATTTCGGATTCATTTCAGTTAAAATCGATTTAATCGCCAGGGGGATGGGAAAAAGATTTTTTTCGAATTTTTTCGAGGATAGAACAATGTGCTAACAGTAAACGATTAGAAGTTATCAGGTACGTTAGGTCCAATACGCATTTTGCGTGTTACCGTAATTCCGCTCATCCAAGAGAAGTGTGGGAAAGGAAGGAGCGAGAAAACTTCTGAGCGCTAGGAAAGCAAAAGGCATGAGCTAGTTTAGCATCCCCGAAAAGTAGTAGACGAAACTCAAAAAATATTGACAAGGAAAATGGGAGAAAAAATAAGCCCACTTGAGTGGTGACGGTGGATCTTTCGCAGTTGAATAAAATTATTACAATTATTTTCCCAACTTCCACTGGATTCGGGGAGCCGACTCACGGTTCTTGAAATCGAATGTCCACCACTCTCTTCCCCAGAAGTTTTCCTCCCGAGCCCCTTACGAAAGCACTTACCCCTCCCTCTCCAAGAGACCAACTTATCCTCCCTACACCCATCACACGCAATATTAGTTTCTTTCCCGTCGCCCCACGCCCTGCCCCATGCGTAAGAGGGATGAGCAAAAGGGATGACCCGTCCCCCCAGACATCAGCAAGGGTAAAACATGACCGCCCCCGGAATGGTTCGCAGAAACATTCCCGCCAAGAAAAATGTAAGACGGGCAGGGCGGGAGACTCCCGGTCGAGGGGGTGAGAGGAGGGGGAGAAGGAGAGAGGAGAGAGAGGGAGAGAGAGAGAGAGAGAGAGAGACGAGGAATGACTTGGGGGAGGAGGGCGTGGGAGATATCCGACGGGAGAGGAGGGGAGAAGGGGGAGGGGGTCCCCCTTAGGAAGGAGGCGACTTATGAGCATACGTAAACGGGGTGGGGACACAAAAAGAATCGCGCAAAGAAGACACAACAAGACGAAAATATCATAAAAAACAGCGGGGAATAATGCATACTACCATTACGCGAAAATAAGGACATGCGTGGACGACGATACATAAAATCAGACGGATTCGAGGAGAAGTAGAATTTGATGAAACTGAGAAAAATAGGGTGGGAGAGAGAGAGAGAAAGATTTATAGGACGTAGTAGGGGATGAATGGGAGATGAGAGAGAGGGGAAAAAGCGAGTGAAAACACGGGAGAGAGCAGGAAAAAGACAAATGGGAGCAGCAGCAACGAATGAGGATTTAAAACAAATGGCACCAATTCGAAATGGAGGGATCCACGAAGGCCTCACCCTAGTTTTTATCCCAAAAGATAAAAGGGCTCCTATCTGCCTTTTCTGCAAAAATCATTGAAAAAGTTGTAAACATATGAGGGAGAAAGGAAAGGGGTCAGAATGAATTGCATGCATACAATTAGGCACGTGAATATCGGACAGATATTCCTGCGAGTGTACTAGTAATTTTGAAATATAACTTCTAAATTGCATGCCATTTACCTGTCACGCAGATATATGGAAAGGACGGTATGAAAAACGACCGGGAATAAAATCTCGTAGTGGTATAAAAAAACCATGTTTCGGGGGGAACAAAATGTCTTTGCCGACGAATATGCAAAGATCTTTCCACTGATGATTAGGAGAAATGTATTTTGATTATTATAATAAATTAAAACTGCCCGAAAACACTCAACCTGTTTCCAACCAAGGTTTCTTCGAGGAGCTTTTAAAACTAAGAGTTGATGAAGATTGGTGTCATTAGACGATGAAATGAAATGGTAAATTTGGGTTTTTTTTTGGAGAGGCTTTCTAAAGAAACACGTTGGAAGCAAGAAAAATGAGTTCGAAAATCTAGTGATGAGAGGAAACAGTTAATCTGAGGAAGAACGAGAAAAAATTAATGCATAATTAAAACTAATACAAAGAGGTAGCTGGGTGATGGTTGAAAATCGCGATGATGGTGATGACTACCGGTGAAGGCAGTGGGGGAGAATGAAAAATGTGATCGCGGCAGTGCACTGATCTTTACCGCGAGTCCATTTAAATCCTCCCGCCGGCAGGAGCAAAAGAGGGTTTTTACGTAATCCGATGGACTAGCGTTATATTAGTACCTCACGGTTGAGAAGAAACCCACTGAATCCATCTTCGTTGACACTTAATTAACTTTTACGATGCTTACGCCCAGCTCCGTCTTCATAACCGTAATCCAGTTAAATTTTTTCTACCCGATAAAGTATTTACTCTCAGACGCGAGAAAGAACTCCAAAAATCCAAGGAAGAGGTAGTAAAATCACATTCAATACAGGATGAGACAATCTCTGCGTCCTATCACGGTAGCTCACAGTCAAACTCTTAGAGTAATTTCCTAAAGGTCATCAGGTACATCTACAATCTATTAAAATAATTACCTTCAATTGGAACTCAGGGGAAATCTAAAAGGAAACCATTTTTTTGATTAATTTCAACGCTCTTCCGGTTCTGTAGAAATAACCCTATTGAGAGCCATGCATGCATTTCGGATACGTTTATTTTTTTCAATGAACAATTCCACCGCGTTTATCTTAGCGTTGGTTTTCATTAAAGCCAATTATGTAAAAAAGGCAATCTTTTAGATGGTTCAATGATGAGACTTATAAATGTAGTTTATTGAATCGAGTTTGGATATGAGTTAACCACCACGTAACCAAGCATTATTAAGGGCAAATACGACGGTAGTTAAAGAATTCATGAGGGCAATACCAATAGCCAATACCTCTTGTAGCAATACCAATAGTTTTTTTGAACTATTTCCTAAGAAAATAGGGTACAATAAAATTAAAAAACGTTTTAGTGATCGTGAAGTAGTCACGCCATCAAGCTGATGCACCCAGCTCTAAGTCATGCGTCCACGGTTGCTTGGAAGACGATTATCATGCATTTAAAAGAATTCTTTTTTCAGACGAGAGAACAATACTGCTATGCCAATGTGTGAAACACTGGATGAAATGGATCCCGGTTAATTGTGAATGTTACTTCCTTCAAAAAATGTAATGTATGCACAATGTGAAAGCACAAACTATTATCTAATAGATCATCTTCCGACTGATACCTATTAAATCAACTTCTTACTTATAACCGTTAAATCAACTGGAGTTCGGAGGTCAAAAAAGTTCATGCGAGCAGACCATCATTCTTTTACTCATGTTTTTCTCTCCCTCTCAGTCAGCAGTGAATAAGTAATGGCAGTAAATAAGTTCCGCTGACAAAGCAGCTGAGGTAACTTCGAGATTCGAAACATCCTTCGTGCCTTAGCTCACGCCTAGAAGAAGCTAAAGGAAACCACGGGCGCTCTGGCTACCCTATTAAGGACAGGGTGATCACGACATTACTCATGGGGAAGAAAACTATCGGCGTGAAGATACATGTCAGAAGTGTGTATAATTTTGTAGTGCAAAGTGTACTTTTAAAATTGATAAAACCAAAGTCACATCTGAAAATTACATCCGCTGTTTATACCATATATAAGAGTGAAAATAAAATATAAAAAATGTCACATGAAGAACGGGAGAAAGGAGTTCAGTGCAGCCTTGACGTTCAAGATAGAAAGAGTTAAATGAATCCAGTTTGCCATTTTCGTGCCTGGAGAGGAGCTTAGATTATTATTAGGAATTCCACAACACGTCTTAAATGATGCAAAAACTGCTGCCGAGCTAGTAGTAGACAAGTATTAGAAACTGACAGCACATTATTATGAAGGTTTATTCACTCTTGGGGGATATATATATTTACATATGTATACATAAATACATATATATATATAGTCATATATATATATACATATACACTTTTTCACATTCACACATAGAGGAACACTTAAAAGACTTACATTGGGGAGAAATATTTCGTGACTATCTTGCCCCTTCTCTCAGACCGATGAAGGGGAAAGACAGTCCCGAAATATTTCTCCCCAATGTAAGTCTTTTAAGTGTTACCTCTATGTGCGAATGTGGATAGGTGTGCGCGTCTTTGCTGCTCATCCGGGTTTTCCTGAAATATATATACATATATATAAATACATATATATATACAAACACATATATCCAATTCGATGGGGAGTCCACACTTGTGGATATAACTACACTTTCACTAGGTATATATAGAAACAAATAAAAGATACTTACCATTGGGTCCGAATTACCGGATCGAGGTAGAAGAATTCTTCCTCGATCCTGGAAGAGATTCTTCTTCTTCGATTTTAAGAGAGGGATGTGCTTCGACCACCGAAAATTCGGATCCAATTGTGTCTTTTATTTGTTTCTATATATAGCTAGTGAAAGTGTAGTTATATATATGTATATAATCAACCGGATGAGTTGACTCACGTGAGAGGATGATTGTCACACACAAAAGAAAACAAAAAAATACAGGAGTTTAGTCTAATCTCCTATCTGAGGAAGGTGGTTCAGCAGCCACCGAAAATTTAAAAACTTGTGAGTTTTTATATCTCTGTGCCTATGTTTTTTGTGTTCTTTTATATATATCAAGTAGTTCTCCACGTTATGATTTACCTAGACCAAGGTAATTTCTTGAAATTATAATTGGTAAGCAGTGAGAAAAGCTATTAATAACCTCTCCAACGTTTGCCATAACAGTTGACAAACACTTTCCCCGCTCGTTACATTTTTTCGGAAATAACATTGGGAATGGGTGCTAGTTGTCAAGACAACAAAATCCTCCGATGTATGAGTGAATAAGGTCCCCGCGCCACTGGTGCAGTGCGAGGACGAAGGGATCGGTCGGAAGTCGAAAAAGGGAACGCGAAGAGAACGAAGGAAGAAACGAACAAGACCCAAAAAAAGAGTAGGTGAGGAAAGAATTTAAGAAATAGTTTCGGCGAGAGTGAACCGCTGCGGGGATAAATGACCCCCGGTTGGAAGAGTTGTGCTGGGTGTGGCTAGGATGTGACAGTGCGAATGGGAATAAGCCTAAGATGAAATGGGCGCCTCGGGAGCGTGCGAGCGCGCCAGAGGCAACCGTCGGTACGTGCGGCGAAGAGAGGTGTGGCAGGGAGAGTTTCTAAAAAATTATTTTTATTTAAATATTGAGAAATGCCGGATCGTTAAGACATTTGTTTAATGTTCTTCTAAA
>WURS02020629.1:0-11973 GCA_011762765.2 Rhinocypha anisoptera | reverse complement strand
AACTGCACGACGTAGCTTACTCAAAATTAGACAGTTGCCCACTGAAAGATTACAGTTGACGGCAGCACTGTTGCATTAGGAGTAACTGCGCGGGAAATTCAAAAAGTCACTGACTTATCTTACCGCCCTCATAGTCAGCAGTAGAATATTTTACTTTTACAATTCATTTTAAACAAATCTTCTTGACGGTACATATCATTTCTATTATAATTTTTAATGAGAGCTACTCATTAGTCACACTGCTTCTCAGTTTTATTTTCTTTGTTTATCCATAGTCTCATGTTTTATGTTCTCTGACACTACCACCTTCTGTGTCTTACTGTTGCTGAATATAAAGTTCCATCCCTAAACTATTTGGAGTGATTTCTTGATTATTATAATGCAGTTTCCATTATTTTGATAGAAAACCTTTATGTATCCAATATTATACTTAAAAATCTCCTTTTTTTGTTATTCTTTGATCTTGCTGCCTAAATTGAATAACTATATCTGAAATATGTTGTTGGAGCTGCTATTTCTGTTTGTAAATGGTCTATTTCCTTCTGCTTTAACCTATTGGCTTCATGATAATTTATTCATTTACAAGTATGTGTTTTCATCATTTTTCCTTTTATTATTTATTTTTGTTTGTACTTGCATCAAATGTTATAGCCCAATTTTTTGTGCAAATCATGTCCATTGTATCTAAATTTGTCTTCTTTTTCAATTAATATTCATCCCATGCTTTTTTTGCAGGGGGCGCACTCCAGATTGGTACAAACGCAGTTATGCCCACCAGGTGGCTTACCATTTGGCCCGTATAAGAGAGTCCTTTCGACATGTAGCAAGTGGGCCTGAGAGTAAAGTTTGAATACTCATTTCAAGTACTAGGAATAATGGTGCTTGATTTATATAGGATGAAAGCTATATAAAAATAATAATACTGCCCTAATAGACAGTGATTTATAGGGTTTTAAATGAAATATGGGCTGAAGACATCTAATTTTGTGCAGTTAATTTTTTAAATGCAATTTCTTTACTTTAATAACAAGTTAATGCACAACTGTATTTGTTCACCCTTTGGAAAGTTGTGGTGAAAGAGGTAATGGCTATACCAATGAATGTGTACTATTTTTCATTATTTCTTGCTAATGATATGTTGCTGGTGTTGACAAAGAGTTTCATTCCATGTAATAAAACTATGAATGAATGTATAAGAGTGAATTTATGGCATTGGAAAAGCATACACCAGAGAGAATTTAAGAATATTAAGAAAGTGCCTTAACTCCTCAAGTAGAGTTATGGTCTTTGGAGGAGAGTAAGGTCTTTTTGATTGTCTTGTCTTGTCCCATGCAAATGATTGGTTTTATTTGTGAATTTTTAACTTTATTTAACCAAAATGGCTACTTTGTAACAAGGATCAGTGAACTTGATGATCATCAGTCATTAGATGCTAAATCCATCATTATGTGCAATGCCAGTATGCCAGTTATTTTTTGTAACATGAATTACTTCAGTTTTTCACAAGTTGAATTTACTTATAATTTTTCTGCAAACATGTTGGAATCGTAAATATTTTTTACAAAAATGAGGAATAGGTATGAAAAATAAAATTAACTATGCCTTTTCAGTTAATTAATTGTTCAGTTCAGTAGCTTTGTTAAAAAAATAAGTATGTTGTAAGTTATTATGCAAATATGCAAGTAATTTGTGAAATTGTTGTACTGTTTCTATTTTACCATGATTTTTGATGGCCAGATTATTTTCTAAGTCACAAATTATATACAAATTTTCTCAGGATTTTTCAGAGCAACCTTGAGTGTGGCATTGAGGCATTAAGTTTCAATAAAAGAAATCAAAGCAAAGTATTAGAGACAATTTAAATCCTAACACTTTCCTGGGACCAGATATAAACCTGCTCATGCCTGTCCAGTGTTGCTATATGAAAGCAAAGATTCAGATCTCAAGTAAAGGGACCAAAAATATGGAATAGAGTTTTGAAAAAATAAATTGGAATCATTAAAAAGAAATAAAGTGCCTCAATAGGAAAATAATAGTGGTGTAATGGCCATGAGCCTTTTAAAACCTTGTTGAATTATAATTAAATAGATAATTTCCTAGGTAGGATGGGAATGCTACAAGAAGTCTCAAATGTTCTGTAAAAGCATTTATAGTAAATGACTTCTTAAGAAATTACATGGAGTATACACTGTGGGCAGCCAACTAGTTAAGCACTCTTATCTGTTGTAATGATGGCATAAAAATTGCCTATTGACATTGCTAACCAGCTCACCTCTGTGTTCAACATATTTAATTCTGGGTCATTGAAATCCCAACTCGTTGCTGGACTCTGAAGCTTTGCTTTGGATTTCTTCATGACTTGAGATACTAAGCTCACTGTGCTCATTATTCTATTTTTGTTATATTCTCATATATTTTATTTTAAATACCATGTAATATTTTTTCTGTTATCGATTTCATTCCATTTCAGGAAGTCATTTTGCTCTTGTGTGAATAGTAATCTGCCTAGTCATTTGTGACCACATGCTTATTTTTTATGTGGAATTTATACAGCTATAAAATGTGAGATTTTAAAAAAGTCATTCACTTAAGTCATATAACTATGTTATTATGCTTTAAAATTATTAATAATGGTAAGTTTGTCTTGGCTAATTGTAAATTACCCATCAGCTGAATATTAGTGCAATATGTGTCAAGCAGATAAGAATTTGGGAAAAGCAAGACCCTAATTCAAAGTTTTGAGTATGTATGTAACTGATGAGGCTGTGTTAAAAATTTCCAGCATAATATATATATATTATTCTCCCCCATATTAATAAGATGAAAAAGTCAAAACTTTATTTACTTTTACCTTTAAAAAGATGCTATAGTGTTCAAATTAGATGACACTGTGTCTACCTTAAAGTAATGTAATAATATTACTTGGGTCTTATCTTTTTAGTTGGTCCTATATTTATGAAAATTAATTGAACAATGTTATCTTATATAACAATTTTTACATTTTCTATTAAACTCTCGTGCATTATAGAGTGAAATAGAGTTTTTTTTGGATTTCATAGAGAATATTTACAATTTTAGCAGCAAATGTTCATAATTGTATGGATTATTTTCCAAAAACATCCATTTCAAATCATTTTCTTTTAATCTAATTATTATTTTGATATTTTATTCTTTTCCAAATTACAATATAAAAAATTAAGCTAAAAATAACCAAATGGCTTCTTTACCTAATAATTTTACTGTTTTTTTGCATGGGAAAGACGAATGAAACACATATTATGACCATAAATTATGCTTAAAGAAATAATGGTTGGAGGGGTATTTTTCAAACTTATATCATGGAAAGGGAAGGTTCACCATTATCTTCTCTGGAAGGTTTAAAGATATATTTTCCCTCCTGATAAGTATTGCATATAAGTAAAAACGAGAGAAAAACACACTTTATGTACTGCATTTAGAAAATTGGTGGATTAATCTTATTAAGCCCTCATGAAGATGCTGTTTTAAGGAATTGGGATTTTGAAGTCTTGCTATACCTTTCTCACAGAGAAAGCTTTTGTCATTCTAAGTTATCTTTTATCAGAATTTTTTATAAGCAAGAAAAGTTCTTAATGGAAATCCACCAAGCATATACTTATATCTAATATTACACCCATTAATTAATGTAGAAACAGCCCTATTAGTACAAAAAAGCTCAGTAGTTAAGGCAGAGTTTAGTTTGGTAAATGCAATATGCTGCAAACCTGTGTTGGTTAAAAAGGCAGTACTAAATGAGATGATTTCTGACATGTTGTAACCATTGATATTTTGATTATTTATCAAATTTTATAGTGAAGGGAGATCTTTATGGAATTGTAAATAATATGACATTATTTTATAAGAATTAACCAAATATAAATAAATAGTTAAATGTATATATGATTTCCTTACAGCAATAATATGCTATTGTTAATTTTATTCAAGGTCCAATACTTCTGCTGAGTATGAGGACTTGAGTGTACCAAAACTAATATTACTTTTACCATATATATTTTCAATTTTCCTTTAATGAGTGTTGTATGTAGATGTGTTAAACATACTTCTCAATAAAGAAGCCAAAGTTTTGAAACATTTTGTACATTCCTGCTGTATGTTAATAATGAAAGTGTAGCATAAAATATTATAAGTTTAACATGAAGATAGATCTGTTTTATGCATGTGATTTTATTATATTTTTCAAATTGTTAACCCCGATTAAATTTGTATACCTAATGAAATGTAAACTTCTGTGTATAAAGTGGATGTCCACTCTCCTCAGCTACGGTGTAAAGAAGTGGGAAATTGTTTGTACATCACATATGAATGTGTAAATATATTAGTGGCTTAATAAACTTCAAGAATTGAAAAAATGAATTTTCATTTGTTGGGTGAACTCCCAAATCTCACCTAACAAACCAACCTCTGGTTGGTAGTTGTGATGTTGGAAGCAGTGTATGAATATATGTATTAAAAGCATAAGAACTTTTTGGATAAAAAAATGTACTAAGAGAGTAAGTCAACTTCATCATCTTAACCATGTTTATAGATTTTTTTGGCTTGTCATACATCTAAAGTGAACAGCAGGATTTTTAAATGTTTAATAACTTCCATTACTTCAAACCATGTGTACTATTTTAATTTTGGACCAGGAAGGATAGAAAATTCTATATAGAGGACATTAAAAAGGATTTTTGTGAAGAGTCAGCTCTGATTGTTTCTTATTAGCAACAAGGAATTGAAATTAAGAAGGTAATCCATGGAAAAACATTGAAAATACAGGAAGTGCTTATAAAATCGAAGTTATTGGGAGAGTGAATGACACAAAGAAAAAGGGAATGGAATATGCACATAGAAAGAATGGAGGATGATAGAATAGCTAAGATATTCGTAGACAACCATAGGGCAAGCAAAAAAATATAAATGATGAGGAAAAGATAGGAAGCCTAACAGGCACTTAATTTGGCAAAGATATATAACTTAGCTTGGGTATCAGGAGATATATATATATAATAACTTAATATTATATATATGTTACTACGTATTCAAATTAAAATTTATGTCACATCATAGTAATTTAAGTTTTAATTTGTACATATTCGAGCGAGTGAATGAATCGACATTTTAAAAAAAGCGCGTTAAGGTTTCAAATTTTAGCGTGGGAGGTCGGTTCAATCAACTATGATGTGTGTTTGTGATGTGAGTAAGGCCTTCAGCAAGATGATGAGAGTTGAGGTTTTCCGCGCTCTTTGATGTCGTTAAGTTTTCAATGTCGTTTAGGTTCTTAATTAGGAATAATAAGCTACTATTGTTTAAGATTGAATAAGGTAAGTAATATTAATTCATTTTTTTGATTCACGGCCGATATATGAAAAGGTTTCAAGGTCGCCAGTCAGTTCGTTAACCTTCTATAGAGACGAAAAGACTTGGTCCCGTCCTGTCATTTATAACTATGGTTAGATTTTCGTGTGAAATCAACAAATTTTAACATTCACATCTGTTATTCCATTGCTGTCTCATTAGCTCCGTTTGGAATGGGGTTTTGAGCGCCAGAATTTTGTGCATCATTTTGTTGTTTGAGCATGTGGAACACTTTCTGAGAACGTTTTTGGAGGATATAAATGAAATATTTCCAATAAATCTTTACCATATGTCCACTTACCTTTCTATATATTTCAAGTGTTTCACATCGCGCTGGATATCCAACTCTATTATTAGATTTTCAATAAAGGCGCTTTAGTATCTTTCAAAATTTTCCTTCTTGTCATGTTTTTTTCCCTTCTGACTTACGTTTGTTTTGAATGTTTACACTAATTTTATTCCGTTATCTTTTGCCAGCAGTGATAATTAAGAGCACTACAAATGGAAGTCTGGCAGAGAGAAGCCCTCCTTCGTCACCGAATGGCAATATTGGAAGATTTGCACGTGGATTATGTTTTGGATTACCTTTTGGCCCGTCAAGTTTTAGTCGAAGAGCATAAGGAGATCATATTTACCCAAGTATGATTCATGTATGAAGCGGGAAGTTCAAATTAATGCAGGCAGTGTTCAAATTAATTCATGACACTAGTATACCTTTGTCATATCTTCCCAGTTTTTAATTGCATATAATTTAACAATAATTTGTGGAAATAATAATTTTTCTATCATATTGGCCGATTTTTCCACACAAGATACCGTATTTCGTTTAATTCATTTGGCCAAGAATAAATCTTTAACACTTTTTTCATTTGATATTATGAAGAAAAGTACTGGTTTCGATCTCTTTATCTTTTTTAATGAATTAGTTATCTGTTTGTGTTTAATTCATTGGTTCACCATGTAATTAATGGGACTAAACGATAGGTTTAACATTGAAATATTGAGTTGCAATGTTATTACACTAATATATTATTTAACTTTGATTTTGTGAATTACATTGTATTCTCTTTTCTTCTCCATTCTCAAAACATGCCACAACCATAGAGACCATTTCCTTAATGCTTTCTTCTAATGTCTGGACACCCAGTCTCTCCCTAATGACTTCATTCCCTATTCTGTCATTCATTGTAAAGTTTTCCATGCCTCTCAGGAATCTCATCTATGCTACTTGTAACCTGCTTAACCCTTTCTCTGTCCACACCCATGCCTCTGAGCCATATGTTAAAATTGGTTAGTAATATGATTTATAAATTATTAACTTCGCTCCCTTTCTCTCTTTCATTGCTGTTTAGTCTTTTACCATGCTGTAAAAACATCCACTCTTCTCCTTGCCATCCATTCCCATTCTGCCATCAGACATGACCTTACTTCTCAGGTCATTAAATTTTTCCACCCTCTAGTTCCTTTAAGTCTACACTTCCTCATTTAACTCTGTTTTACTTTCCACCATCAGGCTTTTACGTTTTCCCTGTTTTATCTGTAGTCACTAATCTCTCAGTGCTTTTGCCCATATTGTCACTTCTTTTTCTAATGACCCGTGAACGCATTGAGTATGAGTTCTGAAAAAGTAGTCTACCTGGATGCTTACCCCAGAATGAATTCAACCAATCCAACACAAATATTTCATTCATTGATATATTTTCCTGTGCAAGAAAGGTAACCCTTGATGCTAGTTTCAAGTGTTTCTTTTTTGTTTTATGTCTTGATACTTTGTCAGTTTTATACTGAACAAGTCCCATCTGAAAACTACCAAATATGTCATTCAAAAGTTAAAAGGGAGGAGGTAGAGATATTATATCTTCTCTGATTTCCCTAGAGCAGTAGTAGTATTTTTGTTTATAGGGTGCTCCGATAGCTACGGTCATATCACACCTCTTCATGTCATAGAAAAAACCCATCTGGGCAAACACAACACTCATGCCTTTGTGGGACTCAAACCCACGGTGCAAACCCTTTAGTTAGTGTTAGTATGTAGCTGGAGTATGCTACCCACCAGGCTAACCCAGCCGGCATTTCCCTAGAGCTCTCTCTCTTCTTGATTCTTTACATGTTACAGCCTTTAATCCAGTAAATATTCAAAAGCATTTACTGGCATTGTTATAAACTGACCTAACACGTACTTAAAGTAATTTAGCAAGGCATTGGATAAAATTGGAAGTGCAAAATGACCATAGCAGTCAGTGCACCACAAACATAAATTTAAAAAATTTGGAGTACATTGATCATAATTGATGTAAGGAAATTAAACTTAACATGAACAACCATGCATGGTACTTCATATGACAATTTAATTGTAGCCCTTGAAGTTGGAAAACTATTGCTGTGAAACTCATTTAAGCCATGTATCCATGGTTGGAATGAAAGACATTCATAACTTCCACAAAGTGAAGCCTGAGATCATCAACGTTACTAAGCCATGTAATTAAAAAAAATATTCTGTGAGGAAATGGGAAGATGTAAATGTTGCAATAAATTTAGCAGTAATGCATGTGCATAATTCTTTATATTTTTATTTATCTGGAATAACAATTAACACTATTAATTTCTTGAAATGTGAATATTCTGTGATGGTATTGTTCATTTAAGCATATTGTTATACCTGCCTTAATTTATCATTACAACATTATCATTTGATTTTAGTCGGAAAGACGAAATCGAACAAGGCTCCTTCTGGATATGCTTCCAACTCTTGGTCCCACAGCATACTTGGAATTCATTGAATCTTTGAAAGAACCATACAGTTGGCTAGCTGAAACTCTTAGCCAGGAAAGTGTAAACACTGCTACTAATGTCACAACCACCCAGCACGGTGCATCTAGCAGGCTACAAAATCAACCAGCAGCATTTCTGAATCAAGGGGAAATTAAAGAATTACTTCTGAGTGTAAGTTTTACCAAACTTATTTTTCTATTAACTTGTAGTTCATTATATGTAGTATAATGTAAAAAAGAGTCAATTGTTGTTTATTTATGATCTTCATAATTGTCTTTCATGATGATCCTCTTTTGGCACATCCTTTCCTCTTGCGATATTAGTTTTTATTTACTTGACTTATTAAGAAGTTAGGTGAGCATACTAATATTTTTTTGCTTTCAAATGATGCGTTTCAAATATTACATGAAGTTTGGGGTTGACACTAAATATCTTGAATTTTGTTCATGTAAATGTATTTGTTTTTTTATTTTTTAAACCTTTATTCCTTAAGGTCATATAAACTTGGGAATGCATTAAATACATACAACACAGGCCCCAACAAAAAGAAAAGTATACCTTGTACCTATATAAAAATTACCTATAGATGGTTTTTAAACACTTAAGCTGCAGAAATACCTCGAATAAGCTAGCAGGAAGGGCATACTTTTGGTTTGACAAGTTGCATTTCCAGCTTATTTTTGTAATGAAAAATCTCCCCTACATTTGCTCCAAGAAATATTAAAATAGAGTAAGAAAAAATGAACTGGCAAATCACAAATCCTTTAAGCAGTCCTGAGGATGCAGTGATGTTAACTTTTTAATCAGGTTTTTCTGCATAAACCAGTCAGCACTTTCCAACATAGGTATCAGTTGTAAAATCCATTAACTTAATGGTTTTTCACCAAACCTACTTCAGTCCCTGCCATACCAGTCATAAGAGCAACATGCCTAAAGGTATCTCATCTTAAAGTTGGATTGGATAGACTCAATTAATAACTCTATCATGCCAAAGTAAAAGTTTATCAGGCTTCCTTCATCTTTTGTAAATAGAATTGATACTTTTTATCATTTATTTTGTATTTTCAGTAAGGTATCATTTACATACATTCATATTTACGTGCATTGCAGGCTGTAATGAATAGTGTATGTGAGAATATTAGGAAAATGAGGAAGAGAGTAAAAATTTTGAATGGCATGAAGGGAGGCAGAAATTAATAAAAACTTAAAGTGGACTATTAAAACTGGAGAGGGTAGAAGAATTTAATGATTTGGGAAGTAAGGTCACGTCTGATGGCAGGATATAGGGAGGAATAGGACAAAGGGAAGAGGGGGCATTTTTACAGTACGGTAAAAGATATCATACAGTAATTGAATATTGGCAAGGAGCAAAGGTATTAATTTATAAAATAATCAGGGGTTACTATTTATATATGAATCTAACCCTTCAGAAGGTGAAAAATCGATTCTGATTCTAGTAATACTTCCAATCACGAACTTATCGTATTTACCCAACTATAAGAAAAGGCTCTTTTTCAAATTTAGCCACAGAAATATGTGGGGTCATCTTATACAGTAGAATCATTATTTTACATGTACTGACTTTATGAAAAATTTAATTTTACGCACATGGTGATGTGGTCCCGGCCGATCTTTCATACCCTCTTATGGTGTTACTATTTGAAATTACATTAATTAGAAGTTACAATTTTACATAAGGCTGTTTTGTTTCCCGGCTGAAGTATTAATACATTTTTGAGCAATGAGGTAGTTTCTTGACCTTAATGGAGCATGGGGGAATAGGGACTCCATCTCGTGGTCAGTTAGGGGGTGGGGATACACATCTCTTTGTAGTGACAATAGTTATAATGGCAGTAGTATAGTATTTCATTATAGTGCATCACAGGTTCTTAACACATTTATCAAAGTGAGCCAATAACTCAATTTTACATTATTTGATTTTACAAAACACTGGCAATTCAGGTCTACTTGTTGTGTGTAAAATCAAGATTCTACCGTACAGGGTTAAAAAATCACAATGCTGCAATTCCACATATATAACTTTATTTCCACCGGAAATGGTGAAAATAAAGTTATTTATGTGGAATTTCAATGTTGTGATTTTTTAACCCTGTACGATGGAAAAATTCCACCTAGTTACAGCTGAAACTATTTCATACGTCAAGATTCTACTGCACTCGATTCTTAATAAAAGTTTGCTATTCAAGCTGAGATTATTATTTTCAATCTTAGCTTAGTGGGTGTTAGTATTTTTATGATGTTGTAATACCTAATAGAATAAACCACTCCTTAAGTATGTTATGTCCTGAAATTAGGAAAGTATTCTTAATATACATAGATAAACATTATTATCACTTATGTAAAGTGACTATTTCACAGAGTAATTTCTTTATAAGTGGGTGTTTTGTTGACTCGGATTAAGTGATATTTTTCTAGGAATCAATGGGATCGTAATTGAAACAGAAGAATCGGGATGGATATCACTAAAATTTTTTAAATCGACTCATCACTATTGTGTATAAAACATTACTAACCAATCTTAACATACTGATCAGAGGCATGGGCGTGGACGAAGAAAGGGTTAAGCAGGTTACAAGCAGCATAGATGAGATTCCTTAAGAGGTGAATAGCACTTAACAATATGGGACAAAATAAGGAATGAAGTCCTTAGGGAGAGACTGGGTGTCCAGACATTAAAAGAAAGCAACAAGGAAGTGGTTGCTATGGTTGTGGCATGCTTTGTGAATGGAAAGAGAGAACAGAATGCCAACAAGTGCAGTGGTAAAAGGAGGAAAAGAGGGGGGAGATAGAAGACACTGAAAGAAAGATGAAAGACAATGGTAATGGTCCAAGTAAAAAGAACCTGGAGAAAAGAGGCTGGTGGCAGGTAAGAGTTGGAGCAGAGGTAGCACGAGGGAAAAATGTGGAGGATACATGGGACAACAAGCAGAAGCAAAAACATCAAGAGATAATAAAGAATACGATGATTTTTCGCTTTATGTTCATGGTAAATTCTTCTCTGGGTCTCCACCAGGTGGAACATCACACATTGGAGATCCCGAAAATTAACTATCGAGAGATGATGATGATGATAATTATTAACTTAATGCCCAATAGGCTTTGGAAGTAGTTGGTTCGCTTAAGGCTCAAGTAGAACCTAGTAGTGATTAATAAGGTTCATCAGAAACTTATACCTTCTACTGGTAGAACATCTAAGAGTGTTTAATATACTCTGTAAATTAAGTGTTTAAAGATACTCTGTAACTAATTAAAATTCCTCTTAATGTGCTGTTTTATGCTTTAGTTTTAATTTGCTTTATTAAGTTGTTTTCAACTTTAAGATTTTTAAATTAGGTATATAAATAATTGAATATTTTCCTTTGGAAGTTTCCCTTCTTCTAGTATCCTATGCTTCCAATTTCTACCACTAATAAAAAAACTATAAACAGTTGCCCTCAGTCTTGGAGCACCCACATATTTGCATACACTAAACTTGTAATAGTTTATCTATTGCTGTTTCACTCCATACATCCATGCGTTCCATTCCTATATGATCACGACTTAATATTTATCAAATTTATCTTTAAAGTACCAAATAGCAAATCAAATTTGATTCACTTTCGCGATTTTAGTAAATTCAATATCTCTAGTTTTCAAGAAGATTTTGATAACATGCCATGGATGGATTTTATGTCTGTTGATTCAGTCGACACTAAGATGTCAATTTTTATGTCTAATCTAAATAATTTATTAGAAATTCATGCTCCATTTAAAACGATTAAGTCAAAGCGAACTCTGACTCCATGGATTACTGCCGAAATAAAA
>WURS02020620.1:0-11974 GCA_011762765.2 Rhinocypha anisoptera | reverse complement strand
CCTTTCCCCCCTACTCTTTAGCGTTACACTTTCACCCCCTCCACTTCCCCTCGCACCTCCCGTCATTAAGGAGCAGATTCTTCAGTTTTAAGAGACAACTTGGTGCACTTTCGTGTGATATAGGGCCCAGCCGAACGCAGCGGGATCCGATCCTCCAACGTTTTTTCTCCACCTTACTCCTACGACTACGACATACGTGCTAGGGCTAGTGAATAGATCCGGAAAATGTCCTCCTTCGGGTGCGAGTAATCCCGAACGTGCAGATTGATTGGGTGGTGAATAACATGACGTGCACATTCATACGCAATGAAGAATAATTTCAAAATAAAGTTCATGAAACCAATAAAAAGTAATCTCATTGACCAAAATGTTTCATTTTTGTTAGAATGTAGGTTAAGACCTTAACGAATTCCCGCGAGGCATTTGAAAATTCACACGCTCATATCAGGAGTTTTGGTTGATTTTCTTTCTTAATTTTTTTTTCATTGGAATGATAAAAGTACATAATTAAAAAAAGCATCCGAAGCCGTCCTGCGGAGTGAAGGCTTGAAGTCCGCCTACTAGGCATGATGTTTTCTCATTCCACTTGAGGCTAAAAATCCTCGCCTCACCTTCACCTGAATGAATAAAGATTACTAAAGAGGCCAACGCGATGAAACTGCGTTGAACTTAAATTGCAAAAGAAATCTTGGAAATGAGAAATTTTCTGCTAATCCACTATTCCAACCATAAACTCTCAAGGTTACTAATAGATTTTCTTTTTTCTCATGAAATTGGAAATTTCAAGTACTGCCGACTTACTTGAACATCGAATTTAATATATTTAGAAAGAATTTACGGGATTATTCTGACTAACGGAACGAAACTCCTCAAAAATATTTCCAAACATGGAGAAGAGGCAACCAAAGCTCCAAGAATCGTGAAGTGATCTTAAGGGTGACCATTTCGAGCAGTGGACGAAAGACCTCTCTCACTGTGACGCCGTCAACACTGCTGGGTTAGGATCTCCAGACTGACATACAGGTCTGCCGAGGTTGGAGAAATTTCCTTTGAATTCCTCGGCTAACTCAATTAGTAATTATGGAAAGTTCGTCGGATCCCATTATCAGCGAGGTTTGGCGAACCCCGGCCACACCATCGACGCTAGCTCTCACCATGCCTTAATTGCATCGCCATTTCCAAAAAATCGATCTTTTTCTCAGATTCCTTTCCCATGTTACACCCCGCCTCGCTCTCCCTCCTCTCCACGCGAGGGAGGTAAATGACTCGTTTCGAACACAGACCCCCATCAGCCACCCGCGCCCCCACCACCACATCTCCTCCCAATTAAATCATTCTCCAGTCGACCCACCTCAAGAGTGTTAGCATATGAAATATCCCTCATGTATACATATTGTTCCGTTCTGCAGGATGAAGTGCCCAAATCCTCGCAAACACACAAATCTCTCCCGTTCCATAGAAGAGGAGATAGAAAAAAACTGGGTAAACGTACAGACTTATCAAATTTCCGCCTTCGGAAACCGGCGATAGACCTATAGGGAGGAACCACACACACACACACATATAGTGTGTGTGTATATATAGAAATATATAGATGTTTATGAGAAAACTCATTCGAGCACAATATAAGCATAACACAGCCACAGGGGTGGCGACATAAAACACAGAACACAGGAAGAAATAACACTCACAAGTAATTTCCAATAATTTGGACAGCGTCGCACGCAATTTGGACAACGAACACACGCACACACTTATACACATTCACACACAGAAACAAGTAAAAAGATAGACTCACATGACGGAGAAATATTTTGGGGCTCCCTTGCCCCTTCGTCAGTCTGAGAGAACTGGCTGATGGAGGATGACATCATATATGTGTTCATGTTCATATATATATATATATATACACATATATATCGCACCAACTCACCCCCTCCTTCCAATGCTAGCGGTTGGTGGATTTTTGGTGGTTTAACGGTTTATCCTTTCCCTATGAAGATGTAGGGAGAGCACCAGTCGACTAAGCCCCTTCCGAACTCTTTTCTCCTTACCCCTTGGGGAGTCTATCGGGCGGTCGGCCACATCAATCACGTAGCGTTGATGACAGTGACGAGTCCGGGGAATCGGAATCGGACGGTCGTCCCCCGACTTTGCGGATAACGTGGATGAGGGATAAGACGGGCAGGGGGAGAGAGACGAATAGAGGAGAGAATAGATAAGAAGGAACAGCTTGAGGAGATTGCTGGAGAGGACGCGGAGATTTCCGGAATTGGGTTACGAAGAAAGCTCTATTCAAAGGAATCCTTCCTAGGTCCCTAGGTGTCCTATAGAATTCATTCCATCATGGAAAACGCGTTGTGTTTTTTTTTGCCTTTGAGAGTAAACATGTTGATGTCATAATGAGTTTTAGAAAAAATGTCTATTTTCATCATTTCGTCACAGTATCGGACGAGGCTATGTTTGGATCTTCACTCTGTTTTTTTGCACTCCAATTTCAAAGGTAATAACAGTGTTTCCTCGCGGGTTTATTCACCTCACGTAAATGTCGACCTGAGCGACCGAGTGTGTCGAAATTCCCGAAGGAAACGATTGGTTACATTTCCACAATAATCTCAATTATTTTGCCCAACTAACTGCAGATATAATGATCTAGAAACATCTATATCGATAATGAAATAATTTATTTTTTATTATGTATATTTTTTAACTAAATGCGTCATGCTTGTTTACATGTTTAAATGTTAAAACACCATAACAATAAGATTTTTAGTTGTAATACTTTTCTTATTACCTACATTTTAGTTTCTCTTTTTTATATGTTTAAAAAAAATTAATCTTCTCTAGGGAGGGAGTCAGATACCACACCTGACGACTCCACCTAACAGTGAAACGCGTTGTGCCCTAGTAAAACTTTTGAAAAAGTACGTTGTTCGTTGTCTATTATAAGCCACTTCAAATATTCCCCTCCACATCCGCGGATCACCACTTGAACTTTTTTAACAGACGGACTTGAATATTCCCTCTACATGCAGTTGGTCAAAGCTCCTTTTTTCCCCCTAGAAGCCTCCTCCTCCCCCGGCAGAGTGTGGAGGGAAAGAATTGCGCGTCTTACCATGCTTCCTCCTCCCCCAAAAGGCACTTTCCCCCTTCACCACTCCCATTCTGCGCATCCGAGTGCCAGGAACTTACAACCAAGCTAACTACAGAAGTCACTATGTAGTTTCTTTTATGATTACCGGAATTTCCCTTATGGCATCAGTAGCGGATGACAACGATATATATTACGGATGTATCGGATACAAACGAGTGAACGATTCTGCAATTATATATATATATATATTTACGTTAAATATAGTTGGTTGTGGAATGTTCCATTCAATGCAAGTTGAGAAAAATTATTTAAACTAAAATGTTTTTCAGTGTTGTTTCAAGTCTGGTCGGCACTTGTGTCAGGCTCTTCAGACCGGGAGAAAAGGAATACAAGGATGAGAGTGAAAGGATAGAAGGGAAATAAAGGTTAGAAAAGCCTACAAAAATACCCACTATGCAACGAATGGAATTGGAAGTTTCAATCTGTAAAAATTATGATTTCAAGTCGTATTAATATGTAGGCTGATGTCAAAAGTAATTGTTAGGGATCATGTTTTCATCCATTTTGTCGTCAACTTAGAGTCAATATTATAGTCCAACTTATGCAGATATAAAAAAAATATATAATGCATCTTAAACAATACTCAAAGGTAAATAATTACTTATATTTTTAGGATTATTTTGCTTGCAGCTTCATAAATATCCGGATATTACAAATGCTGATCACATTAATGGCCTCATTCTGTTTTCCCCTTACGTCATCAAATTTCGCGCACTAATGAATAAAAATTTTTAAGCTATGGGTAAGAAACAATATTACATAATTCATTACGAAAAACTAAGATATTACGAAAAAAGAGACTTCCCTATAACACAGCAAATATAACGAGAGCATCTACAAGTATATCCAGCTTTGGGTAATCTATCCACTACCATAACTACCCAAATTAATCACCGCCTCTTCTTCCTTGTAATGTTCAATGAATTCTAACCGGTAGATTTCCTCGAGTAATCAGGTCACTTAAACCATGAAAGTTGACTCATTTCATAAAGTGTAACCAATTAAAATTTGTAGAAGTTTCAGCGGCATGTGAATTCCAAAAGTTCCAACGGCTGAGTTTAAATCATATAATAACTTCCCAGGGTGAAATAATATTTTCTTGGCTTACGAAGGAGACTTGGTGGCTCCATAGTCGGATCTCGATAAGCTTTCATTATGCTTATGATCAAGACTCTTAGAGTACCGAACCACCAGAGTTAGAGAATAACAGTTCCCATGGTGGCAGTTCCTCTGATCGCGAGCTTTCGTTCTTGCACAGAGGATTAAATTGGAAGGCTAACTAACCATTGGACCAAATAGGCATAGCATAATCTGTTCTGACGGGCTGCTAATGGTTAAAACCGCAATCTAAATATGTAGTGGGGTGACAAACCTATAGGTAAAAACCACGATTTGACAAAACTATAGTTACATATTGTTTTACTCGAGAAAATAAAATCTCACTGCTGATCCCTGTTTGTGATACCCTGATGTATTAATCTCTCTGTGCATTTTAACCTCGCATTTAAGTCGTTTAAATTTAGAACGTGATTATACATAAATTAAAAGTGGGTTTCGGCTCAAATATATTAGAAAGGGGCACAGAAAAGACACTAAGAAATATTTTTAAGTTTAGGAATCGGGAGTTTAGGCTGGGAGTTTTTTTTATTATCCCATTTGAAGTAATTATGAGGACGAAACTTTTCCAGAAGTCTTCTTTTAGCCCATATCCATTCATATCCAATCTAATCAAAGGACATTGAGCCTAATTTCCCATTATAGTTGGATGATTTCGTTGGGTATTAGGAATTGTTGGTAAATGTTTGGACAAGAAGGGATAAGAATTCATCGAGGGCAATGATTTTGAAAATAGGGATGACTAGATACACGTGTGATAAAATAGCTGTGGAGAGGGCATTAAAAATGAAAAATATAAAAAAACGGTATTACTTCCTTGTTTGCAGATTTCAAAGAAACACTCTACAGGGGAGAGGAAATAAATCTGATGGAAGTCTCGAAGAATATAGATGTGAATTGATGAGAGTTAGGTAGGACTGGTTGTTGCTATCCCGGCGTTTAACATCTATTCACAGGACAGAAAAGATCTTTAATCATGAATTGGGGAACTCATTAAGGTGGACAGATTCTAAACAACTAAAAACCGCCTAGTCTTTAGGTCTAGGTTTTTTGAGACAATAAGTGTGCCACTAAACTATCTAGAAATATTATTAATAAAAATAAATTATATGAAACGAAAGAAGCTATATTTTTCGAGACTTAGAGACTCATGTCAAATATTCCAAAATACAAAATATATTATATGCCAAAATAAAAAATTTACTAGGAGAGCATAATAGGAACAGGTAGAGCTTTACTTAAACTTAACGTATTTTGATAATTTTTTGGTAAAACATAGACATACCATGTTTCATAAGACGAATAGCACTGGAAAGTAGTAGTTAGGGAAAGAAGGGAATTGAGCAAGAATAAACGAAACGTTATTGAAAACTTCTATGTTGTGAAGAGACGTATGGTTCCTAAACTTCCTTCAGTGAATGAAGATGAATGTAGAAAAAAGACTTTAGACGTGTGATTGATAGCAAGAACGAAGAAAGTAATGTACAGGGAGAGAAAAACAACCAAAATAGCTCGAGGTGGAGAGATAAGTTGGTTTTATGAACAGCGAAGGAGACAGGAAAAGTGGATTGAAGGGATACTCAAAGGTTATGAATTGTTGAAGAAATTAATACGAGAAGGTTATGTTAAGTGAGCTAGGATTGGGGAAGAATAAAGATTTTACAAAGATTGTCAGAGGATATGAAGTAGAGATGTAGAGGAATTTTTCGTACAGTGAAGCATAGTTATTCTCAGAGGAGTTCGTCAACAGTCTATATGAAAAGAGTGGTAAATTAAAACAATCCTTTCGTTCATGGCCCCGTGTTTACTGCAACCCCTCAAAACAAAAACCCTGCTACTCTTGAAAACATAACTTCACCTACACTAGTCCAAGTTCAGCTTATGTATTACACATAGGAAGGAGAAATAGAAATATTCGTTCTCCACATTAAGGCAGACTAGTAGTTTTGTAAAAGCTTTTAGAGATTGTTTCGCAGAAACTCACGAGAGGTGCAGCTAACAGTGAATGAAATATTTTAATCGGGTTTTTTTATGCTAGAGGAACGACAAAGAACGCGTTTGCTGCCAATCTGTCTCTGTGGACTGTTTTTTTTCCGTGCTTAAGTACAATGCACGGGCGTATGCACTACTTACTAGGAAAGAGGCATGCCTTATGGCACCAATGGAGGATGAATTTTTTCTTTTTGCTTTACTAATTATCAAAGAAGCATAGACTTCCTTTGCCCTCAAAGTGAATAAAATTGAAAGACCTTTTCCATCAAACGTTTTTCGCAATTCGAACAAGCGAAGCATTCGTCAAGCAATCCAGCAATCAAGTGTTTTGATGAAGCCAGAGTGTAGACCCAGCAAATGTGAGTGCTGCTAAACGCATTGATAAAGCGCCTGAAGAATTTCAATTCTCCGCCGAAGGAAGAAGGAAACAAAATTGGTTGATCTCACCACAATATTTCCTTAGTGACCAAAAAAAAACCCTTACACCTAGTATTTATTAGTCGCTTTAAGTCAAGAAACGAAGATGAAAGGCAAGTTAGGGACCTTGTAATCATTCCTGATTTTTAAAACAGGTCCAATAGGCAGTTCAGAAAATATTTAAACAAATGGTGCGTTAAACGCGTACAAAGATGATTTTTACAAACAAATATTTTAACGGGATGAGCACTGCGACAAACTAAAAATACTACGTCAATAATATGCGTTTACTTGAAATTCTGTTCGCCTTAATAAGGTTTCATGGTCATTATTCTGCAATATGCCCTTAAAAAAATAGCAGAATAATCATGCTAAATACGAATTTGTTAATTATTTTCATTTTTTCACGTTGACGTAAAGCTTTACTATGCACTAGGAAAACGCTTACGATGTCGGCTTTGCGAACGCAGTGTTTCCGTGATGATCTCATTCCGGGCCATTCCAGCCATTTCAGTTCCTCGCGCTACATTGCTGAAGCGCATGCAACAAATTACATTGTTGCAACGCCGCTCCAACTGATTGCTCGGCGCCTAACTTTCCCTCATAAGCGATCAGATAAAAGTCAGTAGTAATTTCCGTCCAGAGTCTTAACATGTTAGCATTCTTTAGCTCGCTCATGAAAAAAGAAGAGCTTTTACAACGGTGCAAAATTTGAATGCGCACGGCCACCCCGCGAGAAAAAGTTTTTTTTTACTTTGTTCACCACAACTTCTTTTGCGTTAATTTAATGAGCACAAGAGATACGCGTATCGAGCAAATACATCGATGAAGGATTGTGGCCACAATTATCCCTATTGTTGTTTAAAGAGGTTTAAAGTTTGCGCCGGAAGGCGAAAAAAATGGGGTCTTTATCTTTTTATGCCTCAATAGTATATCAAGAAGAGATATTTAAAAAAAGTTTGTTTTATACCATAAAAAGCATCAAAAACAAGGGAAAATTTGTAAAAAATTACGTTTAGGTTGATTGAGCCGTTTTCCTGCAACTGAAGATCAAACTCGGGTATCCATAACTTTTAGTCCAACAGTAAGAGCTGGTCGTCAGTGAATCAGACCGACTTAATTTGTTCCCAACAATTTTGATCCCTGATTCCAAAACTTTCGACAACTTAGATCAGAGGTATCCAACTTGCAACGCCTCAAAGGGCCACAACTTAACCTAGTACATGATTGCGGGCCATATAGTAATAAATTAAGATTTTTAAAAGTAACAATAAGAAACAATGTAAGGTATAAAAATAATTAAAAACGAAAAATCAATACGAAGAAGGAGATGACAGACAATGATTCACTTCTATCTTAGTGACTTAATCAAAACTAACTTAACAGGTGCGTGTGACGAGACAAAGTGAAGTTACATGTGACAGTCTAGCTCGGTGGCACATGGGAGGGAGATTTGTCGTCCGCCAGCTGTGATGCGCAGTAGTCAGTGCGGCTCTCCCAGTGGTGGTGGTGGGGAAGCATTCTGCTGTTCACACCACAGGACAGCACTTGTCGTGAACAAACGATAATTATTTTATAAAAATCTTTCTCACAAGGACGGTAGCAAAAGAAAATCCCTGAATGTTTAATAACTTTATGATAATTTTTAATAACTTTATAATAATTTTTCTAATAACCTTACGCGGGCCAAATGCGGCCCACGGACCGCCAGTTGGACAGCCCTGACTTTGATAATTTTTATCTGAGCATGCTGAAAAAGCACAGGTGATCCTTCACAACCCTGAATAAGACCTCTTCCTAAGTTTTTCCCATGCGGAATCTCCAACTTAATATCCCGGTCTGAGTTACATACGGGCTTCCGATGAGACTCAATTATTTTACTTATTATTGCTCAACTATTTTTCACGCTATTTTTTTTAATAAAATTTCCTTCAGTTTCGGCCACTCCGTAGAGCTCCCTCTCTCGAAATTAACCAAGCAAACACGTAAATGACTATGATGTTCTATATTCCATCCTATTACTGCTCTCATTACTGCCATTTCATCCCGAGTCCCTCTGCCTTTCGTCAGTTTGTAGTAATAATATGAGACGCACAAATGACAAAAATAAAAAAAATGACTACATGATTTTTATGATTTTCCTTAAATTCCGGTTTTTTGCTTCACTAACACGTAGATTTCTGCCCTCCAAGTAAATTACTGAAGTGCGTGTGCGTGCCTGCGTGCGTGTGCACGCGAAATCTTCCTGAAAAATTTCAAATGTTTAACTTTACTCGTTTAAGTTATCTGTTCAATCTACTAAATCGGATTTCCTCCATAAGTATGCGACTGGCGGCAAAAGATACCTCAAAGTCTTGCCTTTGAGACTTCTAATGCAATTCAATGAGCGTAATATAATTCAAAGTGCCACAATATACGAGTTTTTTTTATGAATTCAAAGGGAAGTAATTCTTAAGCGGTGATTAGTTGGGCGGCGTTACCAAAATATGACCAGGCTGTGTCATGCGCTCTGTGGATTTATGAAATACGCTATATATAGAACTAAGAAATAAAATTCCCAAAAATCATATATACAGGTGCGATCCAAGGAGGTTACGATAGGGGAACTTGAATAGTTTGACTGATAGAAGTAAAATAAAAATTCCATCCTAATACATTTCCACTCGTAGAGATCATAATAAAAGAGATTATTTTTCAGCGTAGGTATAGTTTTGGTAATGAAAAATTAACGAAAATTTCCCCAGATATCACCATTTACGTCGCTCTTATTATTAAGCATAAAGAAACTTCCACGACGCTGTGCTGGTTGGTTAGATGAAGGGATGTTTTTGAAATCCTTAAGTGCATTTTCGTTTATGCTCGTGTGTATCGATAGTGAAGCTGGCTTTAGGACATTCATCGTCTTTGTGTTGCTCTAAGATACTAGCTCACATTTTAATTCACTGAAAATTTACCGTTATTATTATTATTTTTTTTCCGATTGGATGAAGAAGGAAAATTCCTCCAGAATTTCATCCGACATGGTCATCCGCTTCATACACACACTAATTGGGCCAAAATTCGATACATTAATTCGGAAAAGTGACTTCAACAAACCCGACTCTCCTCCTCTTCAAATCCCTTCTCTCATCTTTCATCTTTCTCCACGTGCGCTTTCCTTTAACCCTCTCTCCCCCACCGTAATCCCTCTCTTCAAACGTCCAACTCCAAGCGCAACTCAAAGTCCCTCCTCCATTCCTCTTTCCTGCCCTTCTCCTGTTTTAGAGCCTACCTTTCTTCTTATCCCTCTCTCCATCTTCATTTGCCTACCAACCGACCCCCATCTCTCCCTTTTGCCTTTTTCGAATCGCTCGTGCAGCGAAAGGCGAATTCGTTTTATCTATTTTTTTTTAAATATTTAGTCCATAAAATAAAAATGATCTCGGCTTTTTTACTTCACTAACGCGTCGATTTCCGCTCCCCAAGTAAATTACTGAGCTCCAAGTGCGTGCCTGTGTGCGTGTGTACGCGAAAATGTGTCTGTCTGTACGCGTATCCCTTGTGTGGGAGTTTTCCGAGCCCTTTGAGGTGACCGTCATTCCACTATGTGCTGGTTTTTTTCAACGGATATTAATTTTTACCCTTTTTCAACCGTCGTCTCCTTCCTACATCCCTATATGAACTCTCTTCCAACCACCCTCCCCCCTCTCTTTCTCTTCATCTCTCTCTCTCTTTTCCGCTTCTCTTTCCAACTCTCTCTCTCTCTTCCCCTTCTCTTTCCGTCTCCCTTTCTCTCTTCCGATTCTCTTTCTCTGTTTTGCTTCCCTTTCCATCTCCCTCTCTCATCCGCTTCTCTTTCTCTCTTCTTTTTCCCTTTCCGTCTCTCTCTCTTCCACTTCTCTTTCCGTCTCTCTCTCTTCCTCTTCTCTTTCCATCTCCCTCTCTCTTTCGCTTCTCTTTCTCTCTTTTGCTTCTCTTTCTGTCTCTCTCTCTCATCTCCTTCTCTTTCGGTCTCTTATCTCTCTCGCTCTTTTTCCATTTCATCCTCAGTTACCTCCTAATAGGGAGTTAGTCATGCGCGAAAATACGTAGATAATTCAGAATTGGGAAGAGCTCCTGTTTGGACCTTGTTATATTGTGACGGCATTCGTAGTCGTTTTCATGCATGTTTGTGGTGAGCAGTCCAACAGTGTCCCGCATGATGTTGATGATGTTCTGCTATTTTGTTTTGCATGCGAGTGGCTTCATTCTGTGCGCAATATAGCGTCTCCTAACATGTGAATTTGGGATTGCATGTGAATGTAAGGTGGTGGTGGCTCACCCCCTGCCACTGCCCCTTGCGGCAGCTTGCAGGATAATACGTAGAAGCAGAAAATAACAAAACGACACATACTTTGTCTCTCGTCCTGTACCTTTTTTTCCCTCTTTTTTTCGCTTTCTCCTCTCCTCCGGCACATTCTTCTCATCTCCGAATCTTTATTCCCCTTTTCATCTTCCTCGTCATTTCTCCTGATTATCTTTCCTCCCCTTAACCCCTTCCAGTTATGTTTTACCTGAGGCTGACCTGGGAAAATTCTAGCATACATTTCAGTACACTCTAATGAAAACAGGCCAACGGTTCCAAATTTTGAGTCAACTTTCCCATCTGTACTAGAACATTGATTGATTAATTAGCTGATTAACACATCTAGCATACATTCGCTCAAATTACATACCTCGAATGCCAAAGCCTTCTAGTTTCAGCAGTAGTAGATAGTAGCTGACATAATCAAAGGCTTTGGGAAAATCGAATAATAAGGCTAGAGATTCTCCCAGAGGGCTGGAGAGGAATGGAGTGCCACAACCGTTAGCCCGATTTTGATTTTTTTTTCCTCTGGGTGACCTTTTCCTCACCCATAAGTCACGATCTGAAGTTACATAGTAAATCTTAAACATCAATAAACAATGTCCACTAGGAAACTGGTGCCGCACTTGTCAGATGAGAAAATTTCACAAGTCTTTCCTATTTCGTCTGTCCCATCTTACTGTTCTTTTTTCCTCCTCTATGTATACCGTGCCTCTTTTCTTTTCTTTATGCTACCGTCATCCATCAACATTGATTTTCCCCATCGACTTTTCCCTTGTTCACTTTTACCTCCCATATCCATAGTATTCCTTTGCTTTCCGCACTTTTTTCTTTTCCCAAATTTCCTTTCCCCTTTTTTATTTGTAGCACCGTTATATATATATATATATATATATCCACATCGTTGCCTAGTGCAATCTACCTGTGTGCTCTTCTGTCCGCGAGTTGCCTCTCCAGTTCCAGTTCTACGC
>WURS02020609.1:0-11975 GCA_011762765.2 Rhinocypha anisoptera | reverse complement strand
GCATCCTAACTCTCTGGTTTTATGTACGTGATCTAATCTACCGTAGTATGTCGGTGCCTGTAGTATATTTCTGATCTTCTGAACCTTCATTAGCACCAAGTTATAGACGGAGTCAGCGTCAGCTCCCGGACTAACTGTTTCTATTTATAACTCCGTTCCTATATCTATGACTGACGACGATGGAATCTAACTAATGCTCCTTGTATTTCCACTCATACCTTGGCCTCTAGTGGGGTTCGTTCGTTATCACTAGCCTGCTCTGCTATAAAAACCACACTAATTTCTCCCGCAGGTCAACTCTTATCCATATATCCTTATGGTCCCTCACTCCTCTTCCTTCACCCACGAGACATCCATGCCTTCCATCACGACAATGTTCTTTCAGCCAGCGATTGCCTAATTCACGTCCTGAAAATCTGAACATGCACCCCGTAAACTTCCTCCTCCTGGTGGCTACTCGTCAACACATACACCTCATCACTTTTCTTATCCTTAGCATTATCCCAAAGTTATATTTTCCTATGCTACAAGTTAATGTCCTCTTCTGAATCTGACACTCTTCCAGAAGGTCTGAGTCCCATACTTACTTGTATTATCAGTGAGTTTATCTTTTGACCATCGTAAATATAATGCGTTTTCTCGTTACCTTCCTTAGTATTGCTTTTCATGTCGCCACACCACTTAAATGGCCAACTCACTTGGTATCAGACACTCTGCACCCGTTCATTGGGATGCTTTCAACGAATGCTTGAGTGGGTTACCACCCTTCATCTGGCTCCTCCACTTCCATCTATCTGTCATGGATGACCCTAATAGGATCAATCATTACTCCACTCATCAAAGGGGTCATCGAAATACGCTAGTCTTGAGAGGGTGGAACTGGACACTAAATTACAGCATTGTTCCATCAGTGGATAGGTCGTTCTCCATGCATTACATAGATCTCCTACATGTACCTGGTGAGAAAACAATCCTTAGCTACACAATGTTACTTACAATACATAGTTTTGTCATTCTTAATTTTAAGAATGCGATATATATATATACACACACATACATACATCGACCGGAAGATTTTTAAGAGTTCCTAACAATTACGAAACGTAATGGTGGATATATGCAAATACATCATCGACATGATTAGAAGATAATACACCGCGTTTGAATACGTGTCGCTCTATCTACCTCTGAATGAGCCAATACCGTTGTATTTCATTCTTTTCCGTAGCAATATGTGCTATAAACGTGCGCAGTGGACTGCCTACGAACGTTGTGTGGCGTTCAATTGAAACGAAACAATATCATTATGTGACACATTCTGTCGGTTTTGTGGCTGGGTCCCATAGCCACCAAAACCGGCAGAATGTGTTACAAGTCAATTTCGTTCTTACGCTTTCTTCTTCCTCACCACATATTGTGATCGCCCTTTTATGTCTTGCGACGCCTGTCCTTGTTTTCCATTATTTATCGTGTGTTTTCGCGATGTGGAAGTTGATTTCTGTTAATGTAACATAATAATAACATTTTTCCCAGACGACCCATGAGAATTTCCCCTCCTATCAGCAGTCACCTCCTTCCGCGACCATTATTTGGCAGACCGAGTGGGTGGCCGCTTAATATTAAACAATATAGTAGAAGAGAATCAATGGGAGCTGATAGATCATTTGAGCTGAGCAGTCTCATGGAAGAATCGGTGGGTCTTCTAAAGGGAAAAAAATTTCCCTCAGCCGGGCACACACGCGCATCACTTCTCCTCATCTCCTTATACCCCCTTTTAACTAATGCTGCCACATACTATACACACCGGGAAGGGAATTAATTTCAAGTTAAATCCCAATTACGCAAAAGGAAACCCAGGTTCTAATCGGGATGACGCTTCCGTCAACATTCAGTTGACTTGGAAGGGAGAGAATAAGTGTTACTGTTATTGTGAATGTACACACACTTTTAGGCTTAGATATAAGGGATTTTTTTGTTTCACTAATTAAAAAAGAAGTTTAATTTTTACTGAACGGTTACTTTCCCAAAAGAAATACTTATGATGGAAAAGAATAAACATCCAATATCATGGAAATGTTCACTTTTAGACCTACGGAAATTAGTCGTCAGAACAACTACGTAAGAATTTCGTTGCAAGAAGAAAGATTAAATTGTGCGTAGGTATGTTAATTTCCAACTTCATTGAAGAAAATAATTTTTTAAATGCATACTTCATCCATGTGAATAGAGCTAAATTTTCATTTTAATAATCAATTTAATGAAACGGAAAATAATATGCATTAAATTTTATACCCGACGAAAGAGAAATAATCATAAATTCATTTTTGAACGCACCGCTCTCCCCTCAAAACTTTCTGGGTTCTTAACAGAATTCAGAGACCACTAGGAAAATCCGTCCTAAACACGACTCTTAACGTCAAGAGACTCAAACTTGATAAAGGCAAAATTTCTTTGTGACAACTCAACAAAGGATTCATTTTGCAGTTACCAGAAATAATGTCATCAGTCAAAGATTTTAGTTTAAAAAAATTAAAATCACGGAGAAGTGTATTTCATTGATGTGGAAAAAAATATTCTTCATTGTGGAATGGCCAATCTATCAACCGACGTAAGCATAAACCGGAGAATTAGAAAATATGAACTAGACTTCAAATTTTGTAGTTGTTTTCATGCATGTTTGTAGTGAGAAGTCTAAGATTGTGCCGCATGTTTTGGATGATATTATACTTTTTTATTTTGCATGCGGGTGCAATGTGCCTCTTAAGATTTGCACTTTGGAGTGGATGTGAATGTTTGGTGGTAGTTCACCCCCTGCCACACGCCCTTGCGGCGGTTTGCAGCGTAATGCTTAGAATTAGAAGTAGAAGAAGATTTGAGACCAAGTTACATCCGAAAAATTATCTATAAAAATACATGGTTAATATTTTTGGAAAAAGCGTCACCCGTTTTCAAATGAGATGTATCCAACAGATTCAATTTTCTCTGAATTGTCATAATCATGGGATGTAAAAGCGAAGATTGGTTTGCAGCAACTCTAGAAACTATCATGTCACCAGCTTACCTCTTACTTTTCTCTTTAATTACATACTAAAAATTCGAATGACTGCAGTTCAATTTGTTTTTATTAAGGAAACTATCTTAAATAATTTTTAAAAAAGATTAGTATTGTCAATAAGAGGCTTGACGATAAATATCCATAACTTCGTCGTTCCCAATCCCGGCCGATCCACAATGGCGACGAATAAACAAGAATGCAGTTAAGACATCATACAAAAAAACCTGTTTTCAGGGAATCCGGGCTTCAGGGCTTTTAGTGACGATGAAGTACCACATCAGCTTTTTGTAATCCTTGTTTCATTAATTATAGTACTTTCGTGTAAACAACAAAACCAGTCGCGATATATGTACTAGCTCCCATACTGAAACCGGTGAGTGCGACCGTACTTAAAAATCTTCTCTCTAATCCTGATTTATTATCGTGTATCAAACATTTAATCTCATTCCTACTTCGAAACACGAAAAAACCGTAGCAGCTTTGGCAAACGCGAGATAATGTGATAGCACGAAAAAGAGAATTCCCAATATTGATGATGAAATGTGGAAAACGATTATTTTTTCTTACGTGAAATAAGCCACAAAATAACAGCAGTTCTCACCTAGTATTAACTTACATAGTATTAATGATATGCTAAAATCGTTGATATTTGTTCGTTAAATCTTAATCAGAAAAGTTTCATAGCGTTTAATCTTAATAAGAAATGTACGGTAGCAACGACGGTGGATCAAAGAGGGGTGTGTCCCCGCCATCACTGAATTAATTGTGAGATCAAGCGTATTGGCTATGGAGCCTTTGTCTTCAATCGAGACAAAGGTATAGTATCTGGATAGAGTATATTAGGATGTATAATATGATGACATAAATGATGTATATCAGCAATATCATGACATAAATAAGCCTTATAGCGAGCCATTTTCAGAAATAAGTAATCGCAATTAATAGGTTAAAACATAAAAATGGACTTTAAAATACTTCCCACGTCGTAAAGATTTCTTTGTTGACAAAAGATGAAGCAGATAATCAATTAGATGGGATGTTATCAAATTAAGAAACATGTTAATTAATTTTAAACGGCAACGAAATTCAATTTCACAAGCTTTCAAGCTCAATATTAAATTCTTTCTACCCATACAGGTAAAATACCATACTCGTCACCTTTTAAGATTCTCTCGCTTCCCTCGGGTTATTAGTCATTGTCTTTAACTCCACGCGGAGTCTAAATTATGTCCAGCAGATTGGCGCATGGATTATCACAATCATATTCTCACAACCGGGACAGCGTCCGCTTGTCCATAAGTCACATGAAGGGTAACCCTGTGCAAAATCTCGGCGTATACGACGCTGAGAAGGCGGAAATGGAAAATAATTAGTAAATTTCACACACTCTGATACGTATTTGATTTTACATTAGACAATTATTTTGTAATATTTAATTTATGTTCGATGATTGTAGGCTGAACTACGTGAAAATTCATTTTCCTGTTATTTGATGCCAGCGGAGATTTTTTTGAGGTTGGTTTAGGAGGCTGGTCTATTGCTCGCTTTAGGAGATTGGTCTATTGTACGCCACCAATCTCGCACGTTTACCGTAAATTCGCATACACTCTCATGAATAATTTCTTGGGTTCTTCTTCAATTCGTCTAAAAACTAAACACTGAACTCCGAAATGCTTCAGGTTTTCCTGACGACTGGACTATAGGAAGATTTATCGGGTTTCCCACCGGATCCAACTATTTCTTTACCACCTACGCACAGTGGGGTGCATTGGTACTTTTATTTTTCAAAATCGTAGAAATTTTGATTGAATAAAGATATTGACATAAATATTCTTTATTCGAAAGCCAAAACACCAGGACCTAGAGGAAAAATAATTTAAAATATTTATTTTTTTAAAGAAAAGTATGAAAAAACGAAAAAATTTGTGAATATTTTATTGGAAATATAAAAGTTAACAATACGAGACGATTGATGTCAATTTACGGCTGAACTATTGATTGTGAGTGTATAACATCTCATTTCCCATCTCACTTATTTCTCCGTTTATGTATAGAGATTACAGTTCTGTTTTTAAATTTGATCTACAGTCAGTATTTCCTAAGTTATTTCATTTGTCAGCAATAAAAATGTGGTTATTTAATAAAAATTTATACTATTTCCACTATATCATGCTTTAATAGTAATATTCAGACGAAAATACAATATTTTAAACTTTTATATTTCCAAAAAATCTTTTTACGCTAAATAATTGGGTTCTAAATTGATAATTGCACAACATATTTCATTTCTAACATTTTTTTCGTACTTTTATTCAAAAATTGAATCTTTTAAATCACTTTTTCTGCATTCTTCGGAGTTTTGGTTTTCGAATAAAAATATTAATGCCAATATCTTTATTCAATCAAAAGTTCTACCATTTTGACAAATAAAAGTACCATTTTACCTCACTGACCGACTTTCCGATAGTTGAGTCCGCCATCGTCTTCAGGGTAAGTGGAGGTCTCAGATACTTTCACTTCCTAGCCAAACCTCGAGTTTCATAGAGTGAGTAACCCTGGTTGTTTGATTTATGGTTTCATCTATATGGTCGTTCCCTCTTTATCTCTCACGTATTTCTCCTAATGCCCCATATTTTCATTTACGCCTCATCATTAAGCTTATCTATTATTTTCTTTCGCTAGTGTAATTATTTAAACTTCTCGATAAGTCATGAATCACTCAAACTGTTTATTTTCTCAGAAAACGAATTTCGTGATTTCCCCTAATTACTTAAAAAAAGATTCATTAATTCGATTGTTGAAGCTGTCTGTTCATCGCGAAAAGCTCGACCTTGGTATTCCAGAATTGGTACTCACGTGAATGCATATGGTCCCATCTCGACGAAGTTCAACTTCTTGCTGGGATTCGTTATGTCTTCCGGGTTGGTCAGATTGAAAAAGTAATACAGCATAGTAAGCTTCATCGGAGCCTCCATCCATAGCTTATAACTATCGGATCCCTCGGACAAGATGATATTCTGAAAAATAAAGAAATAAATCAATGAAGAGCAAATTTTTTGTTACATGTTTTTATACAGATTAATATTTTCTCAGAGATCGTGGTAGCCCAGTTGGTAGAGAGCTTGGCCACTGAACGGGGGACGCGAGTTTCATGTCCCGGTGAGTCCTCTGTACACTTCCAACCATATCCCAAGCTGAGTGATTTTATGGGTACCTGATTTTTCTGGGAAACCACAACCGCCACAGGGAAATGAACTGGCCTCTCTACCCTGATTTGTGATAATTAACACGCGGGCTTAGTACTAGATGAGTTCTATCCTAATCTATCAAATCTACCTTAGGGTTAAAAATTATGGTTGGTTAGAATATTTTCACAAGTTAAATAAAAAATCCGTACACAATAGAAAAGGACAAACGAACTAATTATAATCCCATGTAAGACTAACCGATAAATTCCAATATATATATATACACACAATACACTGAAAACGAAATAGGATATATAGATATATATAATCTCCATACATAGAGAATATAATAATAAGAGGTTCATTTAAGTTGTAGGCCTTCAATTTTTTTTCTCCGGAGTGGAAACAGATAGAAAAATGCGGTTTGTTTTAAAATGTGCGGGCACTCTTTTGTCAATGCGTGACAGAGATGGCACCACTGTACGACAGACAGAACCTCTAGCGGCAGCCGCGAGAATGAGAACTTTTTTCGATACTTAAAATGGCGTGTTAAATGTTAGCTACATGACCAGCGTGTAATCATTCGTGGTGTGACACCGATTGAAATTCTTCGCCAGTTGAAGGAGACGTGGTGATGGAGTTACGGATGTGTCGCACACCTTTTTTTAGGAATCGAGGAAGAAGAATCATTCCTCGAAGAGTAAGATTCTTCTTCCTCAATCCCTAAAAAAATATGTGCCTCGACCACCGAAAATTCGGATCCAAGTGTAAGTGTTGTCTGGGAGAACGAAGGGGGAAGCTAGTCCCGAAATATTTCTTTAGTATGTGACTTTTTTTTATTAAGAGTTTTTATTTGTGTATATGTGTTTGCTGTTCGTCTGAGTTTTCCTGAAGTGTGTAAGTGTGTATATATATAAATATATGGCTGGAGTTAAAACTGCATTTGGGGTTCGAAGGCTATTAAAACAAATACACTTGGAGAGACTATAGACTTGGCGTCCCATGTCTAGAATTTAGGTCATGGGTCGACGGTGGGGAGTTCAGTGTCTTTCAAGGTCCTCCTAACTTTGTTCTGCGTTGAGGACGCTTGAGGCACAGCAGCAACTCAATCAGCAAGATGAGCTTGGACAGGCCAGACGGCCTGGCTGATTCACGATCAGATTTTAAATCTCCGTGAAGTGAGACTCCTAAATTCTCTCCAATCCCTCAAGTCCTTGAAACAAGGACTTGAGGAGATATAAATGATGTCGTGATGAGAGGAAATATAAATAAACTTTCACTAATTACAAGATTTTAATTAAGATAAGATTTGTAATCGGCGTTTTATTAAATATATTTTTGACGGAACCTTTTAAAAAAACACTCGTACTGATTAAGGAGATACAAATGTAATTTAATAACGACCTAAAACTATTGAAATTTTATGTTAATTCGCTCAAAATACGTTGACAAATGTTCCATTATTTTAAATATTTTTCAGCCGAAAGACTTGTACATAGGGCAGAATTATTTTAAGAGTTAACATGGAAAAAAACAGAAAAGGAATCTCGATCTACAGAATTTGGAAACATCCTTACATTCCTGTGAATAGACTGGTTAATATTATTGATCCGAGTACTATTTAAATTGAAACAATGGTCAATGGTATTCAATTTCTAATTTTGTAAAGGTTTTACTTTAAATGAGAAAAAGTACTAAGAATCTATTTTTCAAATCCTGTCAATATTTCTGAAGATTGACAGGATTCGAATAATTTAATGTCCCTTCCACAGAACTAAGATTGAGTATCTGAACTGCTATTCAAATTTTGAAGTAAAATGAGAGATTTTGTCAGTGTGCTGCAACTAGAGTCATAAGGATCCCATCAATCGAGGTTTCGGGCGTGAGGTCATTTGAGCTTCCCTTATTTAACCTTTAGAAGACCCAATATGTTAAACAATTGACGGAAGATGAGAGCATGTCGTTTAATGGAACCTGAGAACAGAAAACTTCTCTACAACTTTGCTTCAGCAAAAAAACGCCTTCCATTCCTCAAGTCATACTGTCACCTATTATGTTTTTTTACTATTAAATTTTAAAATTAAATGTGTACCATATATTAAATATAAACCGTCTTGGTAACTACGAATTCCAAAAAATTACCGCGACTCTTTGTAACCGAATTAGCCTAATATTCCGGATGAATCATGAAGAATTTCCATTCCCGTATTGCGAATTTTGATAGATTTAATTAATGGTGTTGGGGAATATTGCATTTTGGAAGGGAAATATAATTTCTTGGCACAATATTGGCCAAGATATACTTTAATCTTCGGGCCAAATTATAGACTGGAAGGGTAATTACCCGAACTCACGATAAGATAAACTGTTATACCAAGAAATAGTATTTACACTTTATAATGCGCCAATTTGAATTGAATATGAATAAAAGACAAAGTCAGGGCTATAAAAAGAAATTTAAATCAGTAAGTGACAAACAAAATTCATATCCCCCTGTTCTTATTATTATTTAAATTTTATTAGCCCAAGCAATAAATAATAAGCGAATAAACCCAATCCACTATAAAATTAGAAATATTAACATCATAAAATTATCATTATATCACAAAACATATAGAAGGTTCATTCATTTTTTTTTGTTTTCCATAAATGCGTAACGTAATTTATAGTTGATTGTTGTTAATTATCTCTTTCCAGCAAAATATCTCATCTATTCTGTTGTTATCAAAATATCTCACTCTAAAGCCGACCGGATAAGCTGAGTGGGTAGCACACTCGCCATCTAAACCAAGGGTCGAGGGTTCGATTCCCGCCAAGGGCATGGGTGTTATGTTTCTCCAATAGGGTTTTTCTATGATTTGAAGTGATAATAAATTATCATTGTAGTTGCGCACCCTATAACCAAAAATACTATACTATACTATCACTCTAAAAGACGAGGTAATCCGTATACCTGATAAGCTGGAATAGGTCAATTACTAAATACTCTTAACACAATTATAATGTGGTCACTGGTGTTCTCGACATAATGAAGGTTTGTGTATTTCGGATGGTGTAGGCCCTGGAATTCAGCATAATTTCGCGTTGGACGGACTGAAGGTTAAAAATAAAAAATAGAATGGAGACAAACCATATTGAAGAATCTTGCAAAGTGCATTACTTCCGGAGTTTTTAAGATAGAACGATTGATAGTTGTTACCACAGGGACAAAATATAATCAACTAATAAACCTGCCATGAGATCACCACTCATTGCATGGGCTATTAACATCAGTTCACTATTCCTCGTTTTCCATAGGCAGTGGATTTGCTACGGAATGGGTTGAAATACAAATATTGTGCTAAGTGAAACGCGCGCGAAATATAACCTCACGGCCATCGACCTTGTAATGTAAGCGTCCTCTTCCCTCGGCAGTGCCCATGGACTTGTAAACATTTGAGCCTCACATCGGGAAAACTTAAGACTTTGAACAAAAACAACTAGAAGTCGGCCGTTATAATCTTCTCGAATCCCAAAAATGAATATTTTCAAAAAATTTCAAAGATCAAAGGAGAAAAATCGATAATTTCCCGAATATTATGCGAAAACATCGCGTTTCGAGACAAAAAAGTATCAAAATAAGGTTTTGGAAGGGGATTTCCATCGTACAGATAAAAGACACAGGCGATTGGTCCACAAATGATTGGTTCTCAAGAACTACCCGGTCGTATCTAAACTTTTTTTATCCAAACGATAGGATCCCCATTGTCTAAAAAGATGTGGTTTCGTCACTAGTAAGGGATTCCTCTATGAAATATCTTTTATAAATTACGTCTCAGGCGGAATTTGGTGTCATTTATTCATTGGAGAAGAAAAGACACGAGGTACACTTTTCTTTTTCAAAAAAGCATTCACCTCGGGGTGGAGCTATGTTGCGTATTTGGTATTCCATCGATCGAGAGATGGTGACGAGGGAATAATTGTTTGAATGAAGGAAACTTAGCTATAGCTAATGATGACGTTTAGGTTGAATAAATTGAAAAATTCTGGTGTTGAATTCTAGCGTTTCAAGCTTGACTTTATAGAATTTACCTGTCATTAAAGAAAATAATAAACAATTTGTCAATTCCACAGTTATTTCCAGTCTAGTTTCAGTTAAACTGTAAAATTGGCAAATTTTTCATTACGTCCTTTAATGTTCTTGCTGCATTTTTGGTAGCAAATGACTTGAAACATTTTGTTGTTGTTCACTGAAACATGTCACATTTCATTAGAAATGCACTTGGCTCCGAAATCACCCATTTGAACGGACTTCTCTTCACATTATTAAACCTTGTGTGTTCATTTTAAGGCTAAAATAAATGGATATCAGATGGTAGAGCATGTTGATAGTCCAACGACCACAAAAGAACTGAATTCAACGCGAATGGAAAATATGAGGAGGAAGGGCCCATAGAGTCTAAAAACATAATCTTTAATCTTGTAAAATTAACGATATCAGGCTTCGCTTCGTGGAATTTGTAAATAACGATGATTGGAATAATATTTATATTGTACTTTTCCATAGAAATTCCATAGAATTTCTGTGGAAAAGTACAATATATATATATATATTATTCCAAACATGGACTTTAATCTTGTAGTACAAAAAACATCTTTTCTTAAAACCAACTTTACGGGTTCGAATACATGTCACATATGAAAAATTAAAATTATAGCCTTTAAATAATATAGAACATGGACTGACAACTTTTTTATATTAAAATACAATCGTTAAATTGCAATTTTCGGGGAATACATAAGATAAAAGACATGATAAGAGCCGTTCAATCATTAATAAAGCGGTTGATAAAAAGAGTTAAATGGGATGGCACTCATGAAGAACCAGAGATTCATATCAATGATACTGCTCAATGAAAGAATATATAGGAAAAAGATTATCTTCAATTAATTTCATTCGCATTTTAAAAGTACATTTGTCTATGAAACTTTTTACATAAAATGTGAAACCCTGACGCAGGCTTCTGAGGTGTTCCATGGCATGGTACTAAGGGGCTTCCAGTGTTCCACCTCGTTACTAGTCTTTTGTTGATGACAGTTTCATCTTCGTTCCAGGGGACGTCTTCAGGTCGAACCCGGAGTAGACCTGAAGATGTTCTCCAAAAATGTTGTAAATAAAAGACAAGAAACGCATTGTAACACAGGAAGCCCCTCAGCACCAACTGCGAAACTGTTATGTATGTTCCGAGTGAACATATATTCCAAGCTCTAGTGGTAGTTTCGCTCTTGATATTTACTTAAGTCACCTGACCTTGAACAGTGCTTCATCAGAGTACCTTCCTTCATCAAGGTTCTAAAAATACTCTCTACCCGTTGATGGTCACCGGTTGACCAAAATATCGATATGTAAGTCTCTAGATCACCTCTTTTATTAAATAAGGAAGCTTAGCACCGTACCGAATCGATCTGCCTCCTAGTTTGGAGTTTGTAGTTCACCCCTTATAAATTCTCTAGTTCACCCCCTATAAATTAATGATTGAACTAGAGACTCCGTACTTTTAAGAGGGGATAAAGAGTCTTCCTTTAATCTCTGCTCCTCTTAGGATCGATCCCCTTCGATTATGAACTCAAATTCCAAATTAAATTATAACAAATGTTAAGAGTCCGACCGTTACGGAATGGTCCTTCTCATTGAACGGTGGGCCTACGATGCCTACCACCCCTCCCGGTTTTGCTCCCCTACTTTACTCTCT